>ML806211.1:161797-184205 GCA_009831015.1 Picea engelmannii | reverse complement strand
CAAAATCAAAGTAACTTGCAAATAGTCTTCTTGTAAGTTTAATTGTACCTTTTTGAAATTAAGTTGAATTACATTGTAAACAAGTGCATTTTCAATAGAATTCGACACCCTCCATTTGTTGAGTTTGAATTGTTGAAACTCGTTGTTAAATGGTGGAGTTGCAAGAAACCCTTTGAGGTCTAAGTCAATCTTTAAATGGTTGGAATTGATGAATTATTAGAGTTACTGAATACTCTAATACTCTCTATTGTCGACAATACGGTCACAATTGACAAGAGAACTCTCACTAATGTTCTAACTTGTTACAAGATTCGTAGGACAAAATCGAATTTCTCCAGCTTGAATCACAACTCTAACAAGATGAAATAAAACAAAAGAATCAACATTATGAACTAATACTTGTTCAAAACAAATCTCTTTTTTAATTTGAGAATGATTCCTATCAGCAGTCAGTGCATGATCAAATCAATGACGCCACTTCAGAAGCAGATTCAAATGAAGATAAACTTTGTCATAAACAAGTTCCATTTGCACTTTCCAAGCCCATCATCAAACCTTGGGAAGAAATCATCAACAAGTGCAAAACAAGTCTTGAATACAAAATGGAAGTGACCTCTCACATTCGAGATTATTCCAAATCAATCCAGTTCTAGAGCATTGGATTCCTTCAAGAAAATCCATCTTCACCTGCTCCAGTTCAAGATCGGGTTCCAACATTGTCATCGATATGGCCACGTGGAAGATCAATGTTTTGATATTCATCCTTATGAGCATTGTGGAAAGCATAATCATCCTTCAGACATAAGAAATCTACAAGAGTAAATAATCACTATGGGTGGATTACTTCTTGGCAATGGTCATCAACAGCCAAGAAGATATATCGGTCATACCGAAGAATTCATTTCTCGAGTATTGACATGTCTTGCAGTGGAAAGATTTTCATCTTCTCACCTTGTCTTTGACTAGGGGGAATAATATCAATGATTGATCATCGGGGTTCAAGTTTTGAAGTCCTATCAATCGAGCAGGAACAAGCGAGCCAGACTTAGTACCATATTCCCTCAGCATGATTTGGTTTCTGGTCTTCCTTAAACCACCATTTAGTAGAAGACTTACATATTTTGCTAGACCACAATTTGTGGTCATCTTTAAACCATCATTTGAGACCACTTTCAATTAGCAGAAGACATCAGCTTCTAGCTAAATTAAGAAATGTTCAGGGAATTGTTGAGTCTCAGAGCCAAGTTCCAGAGTTTGTGGTCCTCCTTAAACCACTACTGAACTCGATAATAGTTGAAACCGTAGGTAATAGTAATTGAAATATCATATTATTGAATTCAACAATAACCCAACAAAAATAATTTTTTTATTTGCTAACTACATTAGCTTCCAAAGGTCGATGTGTAATCAACCAAGATAAAAAGACATTATAAATAACCTTATTGTTGAGGCTCAGGGAACTGTTAAGCCTTAGAACCAAGTTCCAGAGTTTGTGGCCCTCCTTAAACCACTATTAAACTCGATAATAGTTGAAACTGTAGGTAATAGTAGTTGAAATATCATATTCTTGAATTCAACAATAACCCAACAAAAAGAAATTTGTATTTGCTAACTTCACTAGCTTCCAAAGGTCGATGTGTAATCAACCAAGATAAAAGGATATTATAAATAACCTTACTCAACGACCACCAATACACAAAACTAATAGGAATGTGATTTGTTTGAATGATGTGTTCACCAATACATTCGTTGTTATAAGCAACTTACTACCCTACTTGGAAAATGAAACTAGAAAAGCATTGCTAAAACATCCATATCACAAGCATTAGCATGTTCATTAAAATAGTCTAAATGTTAATTTCATGGAAAGAATAGAGAACTCAAGGAAGGGGAACGATGTCTTGAAAAGTACCTATTTCAAAAAAGATGTAGCTCACATTCAATAATAATCTTATTTAATAAGATGCCCATACAAGAAGTTTAACATCAACACATTAGCATTTTAGAGAGGCATGCACCATTTATGTGTATTTGGCATTTTATTTTTGTTATATTAATTTTCTATTCTGATTACCTTTGCAGTTGCACTAGTAGCACCATTTTGCACATAAGTGCATTGCATTTCTTATCTAGCATTATCTTCTTCGAACATCTCACTTTATTTTTGTTATATTAGTTTTCCATTCCGAATACCTTTATAGTTGCACTAGTAGCTCCATTTGCACATAGGTACATTGCATTTCTTATCTAGAATTATCTACTTGGAACATCTCTATATCAATAGTCTTCACTTATTCTACTTTTAGATGTCCAAAATTGTTGTCTTGTAATGTCACCTTGTGTTTCCTTTTTTATTTGTTTTCTTTTGAAACAACCTTGGTCTCACATTGACATTATCTATGTTTCTCTACATCATAAATTACGTGTCATAATCCTAAACTATGTGGCCATAATCATGAAAAAATAAGCATTTGAATTGCACGAGTTCCTTTTAGGTTTTTGAATGTGAATCCATACAAACACATCAATATTCAAGGTTTCAAGCAAGCTTCTTTCCATCTCGACTTATACCAAAAAAATGTTTATACTAGCCCACACTTGCACTTTCAAGAGAACTCCCAATAGATCAACCCCAAAAGTAAAAAACTAGGGATTGAGCCTACTATTTCCCATCAACTATGGGCCTCCCTTAGATATTATTTGTCTAAGACTGTTATTCTGAAATGTTTTACAAATAAAAACCATCCCTTATAGATATCAAAATTTCCTTGTAGGTTTTCTCCACCCAATGATTCATGGATTCCAATTTACCACCTAAGATGCATTCATGAAACTATGCCACTTGTCTTAAATGTCTAAGCCATCTAAGGACATCTTCGCATACATCCTCCCCTCTCTTAATAAAGATTCTCTTCACCTTAGAAAAATGACAACAACCTTACTTTACTTCAAAATTAGTGATTTCAACATGGAATCACGAGGTTCCTCGAAGCATCATTGAATGATAAGCTAGACTGTAAGTGGGAGTTATATCGTCTTTCCATGGTTGGTTTTTCAAAACACTCACCTACTCAGTCAAATTCAAACCCCTAAATACACACTCTATTGTCTCTCCATAGCCCAAGGGTTCCTTTTATCTTATTCACTATTTTTCAGGAATTTATTAAGTCCAATTGACCTCTTGCAAGGCTCCCATAAAATGGCAATCAGGTTCTAGTTTCCATTTTTCTTTACAAGTGCATCCATTATTTGGCTCGTGTGTATGAGAAAAGTATTTGCAAGTTTGTTATGCACTCTTTAGGTGCTAACTTAAACCTAGTTCATAGAGGCTTAATTCCTAATTGCTAGGCAAAAGGTATAATTTTTTTTGTAAAATGTCTTATATTATAGATGAAAAATTACATGATAGCTTAAAAAGGGAAACCAAAAAGAAAAACGAAAGGGTATATACAGTGTAGAATCATATCCTCTTTCTGAGAGAAACTAAAGCAGCAATAAACTCAAAGGAAGCTACAACACTAAACACTTTGGCATCCTTAATTAGGAGACATCTTTTGGCAGAGAATTACATGCATACATCTTCTCGCCAAGAGTAACATAAAGAATTGACAAACCTAACCTCGTCGAAGAAAATATATTTGTATTGAAGCTTCCAAATTGTGAATAAAGTTGATATTCAAATATAATCCCAAACTCCCAAAAGATGGGACAAAACCAAAGGACCCTCGAGTCCTCAAGAAGCATTGCATGCCAATGAAGTTGTCCATGAAGTAAACAAAATCATTGTCTTATACCAAACGCCAACATGATCTAGCAAAACTACAGTCCCATAAAAGATGCTTCATAGTCTCTAAACATTGATAAAAGGGGCATAGACTATTTGACAACCCACTTTTGGCAAGACGAGCTTTGGAGGTCAACCCGCGATAAACAACCAAGCGAAGACCCAAAGTTTGTAGCTCAAAGGAAGACACCATACATTATGCAATCAATGGATCCATCGAACCTTTGCATCAAATGATAGCCATCTAGCATTGAGGACCAGAGATTAAGGATCTCTAATGAAAAAGAGAGTAGAGCTTCTTGGAGTCATACAAGTGAAGGGGCTTCCCTAACCTCCACCCTCGATCTCTCCAAAAAGGCCCCTACATGACAATATTCAACTTATACAAACATGAGTAAACTAGTGAAGTCTCTAACAATCAATTTATTAGAGGAAAGGAGAGCCTTCTAGTGGGCAAGTACTCTCCAATCCTTCTAGAGTGAAGTCCCAAAGATCCCTCCAAAACAAGACACATCTCTTGCTTAGCATGTCTCCATGAAATCTATCACACTCTACAATACACTATCCTTGGTCTATCTAGATCCAAATAGGCATCCACGTCAAATCTCATCTCGTCTGACTCTTTGAGAAGTTCCTTATGACCAATGGTACAATAAACCTCCAAGCTTTATGAATGCTCTGTCAAATGACAAATCCAAACACCTTAAAAATTTGTGACAAGATGATATCACACAACCCAAAGGGGCCCCGGCTCAAAAGGAGATGTTGAGCTGACTGAAATCGATAATGCAAAAAAATTTGTCATTGGGTAGATCCCTTTGGACACTTGACAATCCATTTAGCAACCAATATACACTCTTGAGTTGTCACATCTGTAATACCAAGCCCACCCTCATCTTTAAACATAATGCATACATCCCAAGGGACCACAGGCAACCCCCACTCACCACCATACTTCGACCAGAGAAAAAATCTAAGAATCTGCGCCAATCTCTTGAACTAAGTACTACTCGAAAGCTAGCAAGAGACAATAAATATGTGCAACTTGAAGAATACATGAAACCACTGTAAGTTTCCATGCCTGAGTATAAAGGTATAGTATTTATAGTTTATACATTACTGTATCCTTACAATTGACACTAAGCAACTCAATCAATTATAATAATCTTAGTTTATCATGCTTATTTTCATCACTTGAAGTTGTCCACTCTATGTTTCTTGTTTAAGAGTTTGCCACTCCTAAATATTTCAACCCACGAACCACTATTGTTCATAAATTGTGTCTAGTAACAAAAATTTCTTCAAAATATAAACCTAACATTTGAATAGTCTTAATCTTGATCAAATGTAGTTGACTAGTATTCTCTGCCATTGTTATTATACATTTGTTTCTCAATTTGACCATCGTGATTGATTATAGTCATAGAGGTCCATCATTACCAAAAAATGAGGTATTGATCATAATCATCTAGATTAGGGTGATTGTTTATGTCCTACTCTTAATTAGTCATTTTGTTATGTGGCGACCAAGATGCAGTTGGACCTACCAAGTTCTTAAACATCACTATACCAATCATTGGTTTAATTGAAGAAATGCCTAGTTTGCATGTGAGAAGATAGTGACCTTATAGCAATTATAGTGGGCCTAATGGTTAAGAACATGTGTTTCCTCCTCGAAGGTCATAGGTTCAAATCCATAGAGGGGTACGGTATGTACACCTCCATAGACTTTAGCAGTCAAATCGCTACGCGGAGGGGGTCCCTTGTCCCACAAACAAGTGGGTCTCATACACCAATTTGGTGTATAAATTAGTCATGACCTTAGAATTAGATTATTATTATTATCAATTACAGTAATAGTAATTTGATATGATTTGGGAATGGTGTGCAAATCCCATTTCATAATGGTTTATAATAATAAGATTCGCTTAGTAGCAATGCCCATTTGTCTAACTCAATAAAAGAAAAAGTTTATAAAAATGTATCAAGTAAAAGTCCATAAAGAAAATGGAATTCAAAATCATTTAATACCATTTGAGTTTTCACATGAAAGAACTGAAAATGTCACCATAAGATTTATCTACAAAAGTTCAATGAAGGTATCAAATCGTCAATACAAACAGCAAGCATAAGTTACCATTCCACGTGCAAAGAATGCTTAACATGTTGTAGAAAACTTGAGAAAGTGTAGATTTGAATAACCTATCCAAACTAAGAAGTTCAGTGAAGGTATCAAATCGTCAATACAAACAGCAAGCATAAGTTACCATTCCACGTGCAAACAATGACTAACATGTACAAAACTTGAGAAAGTGTAAAGATTTGAATAATCTATGTAAACTAAATCTTAGAAGTCTGTATAAAAGATTTGAATAATCTATCTAAACTAAATCTTAGCAGTMTGTATAAATGTGTATACATGTTTATGTGTGCATTGRCAATTTGACTAATTTGAATTGCAAAATACCATTCCACGTGCAAACAATGACTAACATGTACAAAACTTGAGAAAGTGTAAAGATTTGAATAATCTATCTAAACTAAATCTTAGCAGTCTGTATAAAAGATTTGAATAATCTATCTAAACTAAATCTTAGCAGTCTGTATAAAAGATTTGAATAATCTATCTAAACTAAATCTTAGCAGTCTGTATAAATGTGTATACATGTTTATGTGTGCATTGACAATTTGACTAATTTGAATTGCAAAATCCTATGGTGAGAAATGGGCTTTGGAGGATCCTAACAGCAAGTGATGTAAGCTTTATCCTACAAATGAATTGCCATGGTTAATTTTTTAATATGAAAAAAAGTCTCAAAGATGTTGATTGGAAACCTATCGTCCAGGTTAGATAACTTACAATGTAGTTACACTCCTTCAATCCCTATATATCACTAGGTCTAGGTCAGGGTGTTGCCAAAAAAATTACCTTATGAATAAGAGCATGGGCAAACCCACTCATCCTCAGTAAGACTCGCTGCTTTAACATCCAAAAGGAAAAGTGAAAATAATTCCAATGCATATAGAAAAGTAAAAGATGATATTGTTTTTCCAAAAGTTGCATTCGTATATCTACATATATGGATAAGAGTTCTAAAAATAACATTCTTATGTACGGATAGAGATCAGAGTTACAAGAATAACATTCTTATCTGCATATTAAGATTCAAGGGATTTGTGATGAAATTCAAATCTTAATGAATCACCAAGAGAGAAGATATTTGACAGAGATAACTACCTAAGGCTGAATCATTTATTTCTTTGTTGAATTTTTGAAGTACTTCCAATAGAGTTTCTTGTCGTAACATTCAGTCCTCTTATAAATCCAAGTCAAAGTAATAGAACAATATTTTATATTTCAAAAGATGTAAATGTTTTATAGAAAACAGAGAATACATCCAACCAAATGATGGAGCAACATGTATATTTCTTAAAACAGGGTACTATTATTGATCAATAACGTTCAACTAGGAACTTGACGTGCATCACAATCAATTAACAAACGGTAAACATAGATAAATTTAAATAATGAATAATAAGAACTTAACATTAGAAAATCCTAGGCAATAGCGGCTGAAATATCACATTGTTGCATAAGACAATGGCCCAGCAAAAAGGATTTCTTATTTGCTAACTAGGTTAGTTTCCAAGGATCGATACCTCATCAACCCAGATAGAAAAAGATAATAAATAACCCAACTTGACCACTACACAATGGTCACCAATAGGCCAACCTAATAGGAATGTAATTTTCTGGAATGATGCTCACACCATTACATTCATTGTTATAAACTGCTTCTTGCCCTTCTTGCAATGTGAAACTAAAAAAATGTTGAGTTCCAATGCAGATTAGCTTTGTGAGCTGTAAGCTCACATAGATGATATAATCCGCCCATCTATGACAGCTATCACTGGGCCTATTTCATTGTATAAATAAACCTTCATTCTTGCACATTAACACATAGATCTAGTTTAGATCATTCGTTCTCTCTTGTTTGTAGAAGTGTTTGGTGTTGCAGTGTGATCCTGAGGAGTTCTTATCTCCTTTTGTAGAAGTGTTTGGTGTTGCAGTGTGATCCTGAGGAGTTCTTATCTCCTTCATGGTATTAGAGCAGTTCTGAAAACCCCTTCTCCTTTTTTTTCTGAGAAAGTTTCTGGYTATGTGATCTATTGAGAGGATCTGTTCATCTGGCTATTTCTCCGRCCACCAATCAGATCTATCGCTCACGTTCCATTGAGCCATGGTGTCATTTGCCTCCTTGACTATCTAATCATAGTGAACATGTGGGCCATCAAGCTGATGGTCGTTGAAAGCAGATCCCAGATCACTTGAGGACCATGTGATATCTGGCACTCTTCCAATTGCAAATAGCAGATAGCAACAGATACCAGMTCGCTTTGTGAAGGGTTGACCGTTTTATTGTTGAAGATAGATCGTTGTATGTGTTTGCAATTTGGCTGCACTTTGTTGGGATTCTCCAATCCCTTGAGCAGAAAATGTGTGGGTAAGGATCACAATTATCAAAGGAAGTCGCCAACTACAGATCTAGAATCCATCATTTCATTCCATTGAGCATATTTTATTCTCACCAGACTTGTCATTGCCTTTCTCTCCTATAGATATTATATCATTTCTAATTCAACATAACAGAAAAAATGCGAGTGGCCGAGCACTTTCAGTGGCTAGGGTTTACCCTAGTTGTCATTGTATGATCATTGCAATCTGCTGCAAAGGTGTCGCCATTGTTGGTGAAGGTCGAGATCGAGACAGGAACCCGATTGGCTTGTTATGGCATTGATACCGCATTGGACCTGTAATATTGAGACAGGGAAGGCCGAATTTGTGGGTTGGACATTGGATCCCCACAGGCTTGTTCCGAATTGCCAAGAAATCCGCTCACTACCCATTCTGGGAGGCCTAGAAGTGATGCTATTGTTTTTGGGCCACAACAGCTTCTCGGATCAGAGCTCTTGCTCCGTAGAGACCCTGAGGATGCCAATCTTCCATGGTGTTCTCAAATCTTAAGAATTTGGTCAAATCTACACATCCACCACAGGTCTTCTGATTAATTTTTTGCAATTTCTTTTTGCGGGTTTTTATTTTAAGACCGGGGTTTCCATATTTTTGAGATTATAAATCTAGATCTTGTGTTTTACTGATAAAATGGTGGAACTAAGGACAATTGATCTCCTTACTCCCCATAATTATCATACATGGAAACTTAAATGCAACAGCTCCTGCAATCAAAGGGACTTTGGCAAACTTTAGGTGAGAATCAACCCACACTTACCAAGGAAATGGAGAAATTTTCTTATCGAAACAAGCTCCATGAAGCCATGGAGTTGATCGGGTTACATGTTTCAAACAGTTTCCTATTCCACCTTGATGGATGTGATACTCCAAAGAAAAGCTAGGATAAGTTGACTTCGTTATTTGGAAAATTCAACGAGTTTAGGGCCTTACAGTTGGAAGTAGAGTTGTTTCATCGGTCCCTGATGAACATGCCTCCATTGAAGACTATCTTACCAAGTTCAGGTCATTACTAGCCCAGTTAAAAGGATGTGGAAAAAACAAATCCAATGATGAGTGCATTTTCCTGATTTTATCCAAATTGAAAGGTCCTTATCATGTGTTTTCTTCTACATTTTATTCTTCGATTGATGCAATAGGAAATTAATTTAAAATGCCTTCTTTTGAGCTATTTTGTGATCGCCTAACAAGAGAACAATCCAAGCTTCAGCAGCTAGATGTTCTTTCTAGCTCTTCAAACAAAGCTCTTTTGGCCCATACCTCCAAAGGTAAGAAGAAAGGTTCATATAAAAAGAAGAAAGATTCTACAGGTGAGACTCCCTCCAAACCTCAACAGAAACCAAAATCATCTCCATCTTCCAAGTCTGGCGAGTCTTCCTCCAAGACAGAATAAAAAGTCAGATGAACCTTGCAACTTTTGTGGTGGTCAAGGGCATCCAGAATCAAAATGTTGGAAGAAACTTGAGGCTTTGAATGAAGCCATGCAGCAACACAAAATTTCTGTGTCCAAACCTTCTTCAACAGGTAAAGGGCATGTCTTATCTACTCGGGCCTTGTATGCATCTTCAGATAGTTAGATATTTGATTCAAGTGCATCTCATCATATGACTCATTCCAATGAGTTACTACCTTCAACATCTCATTGTAGCATTTCTCATATTGCCATTGGAGACTCTACACAGCTTGATGTTTTAGGATCAGGCACTGTGCAGTTAGATGAAGGGTGCATCAATGATGTTATTCTTGTTCATGACATCTCTGCTAATCTACTCTCAATTTATCAGATTTGTCATTCTGGTGATGGGAAAACAGTAGTGTTCTCTCCCAACGATGTAGTCACCTGAGAACTGCAAAATCCTGACATTGTTGTTGCCTCGGGAACAGTCAATCATAGTACCAAACTGTACAGGTTGTTGGTTTTGAGCCTCTTTCAGCTTCCTCTTTCATTGTACTTGCTAATTCTTTGAGTAGGCTTTGCCATGAAATATTTGGACATCTAAACTACAGGTACTTGCAGTAGTTGAGAACACAAAAATTGGTTCATGGACTTGCTAAAGTTTATTGTGTTGATGGAGTTTGTCCAGGATGTGTTCTTGGAAAACAACATCAAGATCCTTTTCCAAAAGGAAAAGCCTTGCGTGCTACAGTGCCTCTTGAATTGGTACATAGTGATCTCATGATTTTTCCAACTCGCTCATTTTCAGGGGCTAAGTATGCACTCATGTTCATTAATGACTTCTCACGACGCTCTTGGGTTTACTTTCTTAAGTTCAAGAGTGAGGTCTTTGCCACCTTCAAGACCTTCAAGGCCTTTGTTGAGAAGTAGTCCTCTCATTCTATCAAGAATCTGTGCACAGATAATGGGAGGGAGTATGTCAGTCAAGCATTCAAATATTTTTGTACATGACATGGTACTCTGCATTAGCATTATGTTCCCTACACCCCTCAGCAAAATGGCGTTGTTGAAAGAAAGAACAGGACATTGAAAGAGATGGAAAATTGTATGATTCAATCCAAGGACATGGCACCTTCTTTTTGGGTCGAAGCAGTGAACTGTGCCAATTACATTCAGAATCGGATGCCTCATAAAGCAGTGTTGCATATGACTCCAGAGGAAGCATGGAGTCATGTTAAGCCCGATGTCTCTACTTTTAGAGTATTTGGCAGTGTGGCATGGGCATTAATTCCAAATGAAAAGAGTAAAGCTATGGAGAAGAGCCAACCACTGATATTTGTTGGTTCTTGTGAAGACATGAAAGCATATAGGTTATTTGATCCTATTACTAATGATGTCTTGTTTCGTAGGGTTGTCTGTTTTGATGAGCATTTCAACCACTCATCTCGCCCTCCTCTCTCCATAGATTGGCATGATGGTATAGATCATGCTGACAGTCTTGTTTTTGAAGAACAAGAAGATGAGGAAACTCATCCAGTCGAAAATCAGCCAACGGTTGAGCACCTTGCACAGGAACAACTTGATCAGGAACAACAATTGAGGAGGAGCCTTCGAGAGTGAAAGGCACCTGATCGATATGGCTATAAGCCATCAGATTTCAGTTATTTTTCTCCTACTCCTTGCAACATCCAGCCACAAACGACATGTATCTCTCTTTAGAGTCATGCCATTTCAGATGATACCCAACAATTCTTTGATGTTGTTGGGAAAATTGAATGGAAAGCTCCCATGACAGAGGAGTATTCTTCCTTAATGAAGAATCACACATGGGATCTTGTTCCTCTTCCTAAGGGACGAAAACTAGTTCGTTGCAAATGGGTCTATAGAACCAAATATGTTGCAAATGGATCTGTTGACAAACATAAGGCGCGACTAGTGGCCAAGGACTTTTCACAGGTTGAAGGGATTGATTATTCTGAGACTTTTTCCCCTGTTGCCAAGATGAATTCCATGTCTTGTGCTTTCTCTTGCTTCCTCTCAAGGCTGGACAGTTTACCAGATGGATGTGAAGAGTGCTTTTTTGCATGGATATTTACAAGAGGAAATCTACATGGAGCAGCCTCATGGTTTTGTGCAGGACTCTTCCCTTGTATGCAGGCTTCGACATTCATTGTATGGTCTCAAACAAGCTCCCCGAGCTTGGAATGAGAAGATGGACGGTTTTCTGATCACTTCAAGATTCCAGTGTTGCCAATCAGATCCTAGTTTACACTCGAAGGGAAGGAACTGATCCTCTGATGTTAGTTTTGTATGTGGATGATTTGATTCTCACTGGAAGTTCATCCATGATTCAAAGTGTACAGTAAAAATTGATGGCTCAGTTTGATATGACGGATCTTGGTCTTCTGCATTACTTTCTTGGTTTGCAGGTTCATTAGTCTTCTGAAGGGATCTCCATCTACCAACAAAAGTATGCTCTTGATTTACTTCAGCATTTTGGCATGGCTAATTGTAAACCCGCGCCTACTCCTTTTCAGTCAGTTGGACTTATATCTCAATTCAACCATGATCCTCATGCGAGTCACTGGAAGGCAGCTAAGCACATTCTTAGGTATATTCAAGGGACTGCTAGATTTGGTATTCACTATACCGTTGGTACTTCTGAGCTTGTGGGTTTCACTGATTTTGATTGGGTCGGTTTCGTTGATGACCGTAAATCCACTTCAAGCTTTGTTTATCGCCTTGGTTCTACTCCTATTGCTTGGTCTTGTAAAAAGAAATCAGCTATTGCATTATCATCTGCAGAGGTTGAGTATCGTGTTGTTGTTAACTTGTTATTGCTAGTCAAGAAGTCCTTTGGCTTCGATAGCTATTGACAAAGTTTGGCATTTCACAGGATTATCCCACTACTCTTTGGTGTGATAATCAGAGCGCCATCCACATCTCTCGCAACCCAGTTGAGCATCAAAGGACCAAGCACATTGAGATTCACATGCACTTCATTCGGCAGCTCATCCAAGATGATGTTATTTGTTTGGAGTACTTGCCTACTGAAGAGCAGGTTATTGACATCTTCACTAAACATTTGGCATCCCCTCATTTTCTTCAGTTACGATCAATGCTTGGGGTGAAGGAAGTTGTCCTTGGGGGGTCATCTTGAGTCCTCCTACCTTCACTTTTTTACCTTTTTCATTTTTATGATGTATTCTCTCTTTTGGGGAGGACTTTTTTTTCCTACGGGTTTTTCTCCTTTGTTCTGTTTATGAGATTTGTATATGGGTTACCTTATCGAGCCTTGTTGCCAGGACTCATTATTTTTGTTTTTTTGTTTTCTCCCTATGTTTCCCTTATGGGGGGGAGAGTTCCAATGCAGATTTAGCTTTGTGAGTTGTAAGCTCACGTAGCTGATCTAATCTGCCCAGTTGTAACAGCTATAACTAGGTCTATTTCATTGTATAAATAAACCTTCATTATTGCACGTTAATACATAGATCTAGTTTAGATCATTCGTTCTCTCTTGTTTGTAGAAGTGTTTGGTGTTGCAGTGTGATCCTGAGTTGTTCTTATCTCCTTCAAAAAACACTACAAAAACACCCATATCATAGGTGCCAACATGTTTGTTAAAATGGTTTTTAATGCTTAATTCAATAAAAAGAATGGGTATATATATATTCTATGGAAGTCCTCGCAGGAAACCCAAGGTATGTTTCCCGATATTTGTGGATGGCATCCCTAGTAAACCCATTGGCATAGACTTGTCTACCCCACCTAAGGTGATTCGAACAGGTCACCTGCTGACACGGAACTAGTCAAATGCCCTGCAACATTGATGACAACCAGTTGAGCTAACCCCTTGAGCTATACATATATAACTTTTTTTCTAGTGTTTCTTTTTAAAATGGAAGATTTTTGAGGTGGGTAATGTGTTTGGAGTCTGCAGGAGGCACTACATTTTTGTTTTGGATAGATTTACTGAACGCACAGCTCTGGGCTTTCAAGATATAGACCATTGCTCTAATAGTGCCTCTTCTGACCAAGCTAGCAGATCTGTTTTAGTGTATCTTGTTGGAGATCATGTTTTGACTATGTGCACTTGGAGGCTTCCTATCCAGAATGATCTGTCAAGAGTGTTAAGAATCCCTATAAAACTTTTGGGGGGAAGAGCAGAATGCAGAATAATCCCACGCCCACTTGGTGGAAAATGTTGAAGAACATCACCATCTACTGGAGGTTGTAGACTCCACCAAGATGGACCTTTGAATCAAAAAAAAATACCTAACAATGATGACTTTGCTGAAGAAGAAACTAACATTGGTACCTCAATACCAGAATTGTTGGTCTCCTCACTCAGTGTCCTACCCTGCAAGATCGGCAGAAGGAATTGATGGATCAAATGGAAAAGGAAGGGATTCAATCCCTTCTAAAAATTTGAATGACAATCAGGACATTAAGAGGATTCGTCTGCTTTGGAGTTCACAGACAAAATGAACTTAGTGAGTTAAAGAAAAGAAAAGCAAAGCAGCAAGCTTATTAGGGACTATATGACTCTCAGGCCAAGTAAAAGGAAGGGTTAATGCCTTTTCATCTGTTTCAGATCTCTAGATAGTTTCCATTGTTTTTAGGTACAGTAGATTGAATATGGTTTAGGCTAAAATGATGGCATGCTCTGTTTCACCATTTGTTTTGTATCGGTTGTGTACTAAATGTCCCGCTTTCTGCATGTTGGGTGACAATAATTTTCATCTGATTGAAATATAAAAATAAAAAGAACGGGTTGCTCTAGGAAGGGGAAAAATGCTGGATTGAAAAACAGCCCGTGTTTCAAAAAGGAAGTAGCTTGGAGTAAGTACACTCGCTTAACTTGCTCAATGAGATCTGAGAATAATAAAATATTTGAGATAAAAGATGATTTTACAATGTGGGGCTCATATAAATATTCCTAAGCAGGTTCCTTTTTAAAATTTCATTATTTTAATTAACATGTGGCATACGATTTCTTTATTAAAAAAGTTAAAAGTGAAGGATATAAAGGTTGAAAGTGTGTTAAAAGATATATTATTTTATATATTACATACCTTCTTAAAGGTACATTTAAGTGAAAGGTTAAAAAGAAATTAGAATATATACAGTAAGTTAAGAATTAAAAATATATATAGCAAGGAAGTCTTAAAGGCAGATACAAGTTCATACTCATGGTATCTTTTGACGGAATTTCAATGAAAACAAAATGGAGTCTAATAATGAGAAAATATGAAGATTTCCTAAAACCTCAAAAACTTATGTTTCAGTGCTACTTAGAATCAAAGGGACACTTGCAGGGAAAGATATTACTATTTCTGTTTCTCTCGTTGAATGTAATAATTATGTTAGTGTTGAATTTGCTAACCAGTTATTGATTCTGAGTCAAATATAATCGAAAAGCTAGACTTTTGGGACAAAAAACAATATGACATAAGCGATTTACAACTGAACATTGGAGATTATACTTTCATATCGCAATTCATTGTTAGATCATTGTGGAGCAATGACAGTGACATAATTCTGGGTTCACCTTAGATGGAAACATTGAGGACTTTCATCTTAAACACGAAGAAGTTTTTGAGATTCTCCTATAAGAAGAAGAAGATATCATTGTAGGACATTACAATGAAGTTAGAATTAGCAGCACCCTCAGTAGAAGACCTTAAAGATATCTCAAAGGTGATCCTTCAGGAAAATCAGAAGTCGATACAAAAGATGCAAAAAGAATTTGACAAGGTTGTCGCTAATAAAGATGAAGAGATTTCTTGTCTTAAGAATCATAGTCAAAGATTGATCTCCTAGATTAAAAAATAAAAAAATTTAAAAAATTCATACAGAAATGTTGAAGCAACTTACCAGCAAGGAATCACTAATTGATAAAGAAACAATCACTAACCCCATTGAAATAAAGCAGTGTTCCATGGGGACATGTCCCCCAGGGTCGGGGGTGTGCCCCCCACGCTTCCCAGGACAAGGGGTCACCTAGCAAAACATTTCGCTGCATCCTCCTTTTTGTGAAATGCACATCAAAATGTTTTGCCAATGTGCAAAGCGCATTTTGCAAAAAGGGGGGCCTCTGGGTGGCCCCCCTTGAAAAGTGGGATGCCTGGACAGCCCCCCACGATTTTTTGTCAATAACTTCTAAAAATAAAAATAAAAAACACACAACAAAAAATAAAAATATAAAAATATAAAAGCTTCTAATACCTAATCCTCTATCTCATATTTTATTTTCAAAGTGATTTTATCTTTTACTTGAGAAGAATGGGTGGCCATGAGCTAGCCGGATGTAGAGGACCAGTCAATGAGATTGACTCCTTGATGCTCATTTTATTTTCAGTGTTCATTGTCCATTGATAAATTTCAGTTTTAACTTTTGAGTCTTGTCTAGATACTGTGACCTCAAACTGAGTCTTTGACTCATCGCTCTTTACTATTTTTGAGTAATTTCACTTTACTATTTCAGACAAATATCTACTATTTTGCTTAGTACTATTTAGAATAATGAACAATGAACCTGAATCAATGTATTTCATTTATGAATATGAAACTGAATTGTGTTTATATCATTTACAAATTTGAATATACATTGCAAAATGAAGAATTTGCATGGGATGAATTGTTATTGTTGGGATTTTTATTTTTACTTTTATAATTTTAGAGACAGGGCCTCCTACACTAAGAACCCCGACGTTCCCCCATCCCCCATGAATTTCCCTAAAATTTGGGGGTTGTCTCCACAAGTTCCCCATGTGTGTTTCCTTGCTCCCGCACTCCTGCATCCTAGAAACTTGGTGGAACACTGAAATAAAGAAGTCGCCAAATTTCAAAGTACAAATTATGGAAAGTCCAAGTGTACTTACTAATAGAAATTCAATGATCAACAAAGCAACATAAGTGTATGAAGAAGACATAATACCAAAAGTGAATCGGGAAAACGCTACAAGTATAATAAGGAAAAATCAAGCTACAGTGACACCTTAGCGACATTTGAATCACAAGAATCGATACTTTAACCAATTAGTGTATCAACATTGTTTGAAACAAAAACAATATTCAAACTATATTTCGAAGAATATTAATTCCAATACAATTTGGTCTCAAAGTAGAAGTCATCTTGGGAATCGTAATACAACAAGTTCTTTCCAAGAACCCTATAAACACAGTCCCACAGAAGATCGAATTAGGGTCGTTGGATCCTTTACAATTCGTCAAATATGCTCAAATGCTCAGAAGATCATATTGTCTTGTATTGTCAACCATCACAGCTTCAAAGAACAGAGAATCATGATAAGGCGTTACAAGCCAGAACAATAGACAATTTTTCCATTAATATGCTTTGAGGACAAAGCATTTTTAAAGGGGAAGGCAATTTTATGTATATAAAGATAAATATTATTCATGAATATATATACCTAAACTATAGAACTTAGGATATTAATTATTAAAAGTTACATCACATAAAGACATAGCTTTACATGAAAGGTCACCCTGAGGCCTATAAATACCAACACCATTCACCATTGTAAATCATATCATTTATTCATATTCTTATTCATTGTTTTATATTACTTGTTCTATATGGATTTCTATTTATTGTCCTTATGTTGGATATTTCTACAGTAAATGAAATTTGTTTATTTCATAGCCCAAATTCAACAATGTTCTTATTTAGTAGGCGACCCATACAAGATGATTGGCATTATAGAATTAACTTTTTAGACAAGCGGAAGATGATTCAACCAATAAATATAGATCAAAATACCATCCATACAGACTCAGACTTGCCATAACTCGATCAGTTATTCAACATGTTTCGTAGTCATAAAAATGCATTGAAGTCAGTAAAGTTCTAATATCCCCATGAAACTTGTGTTAGTGTGATGTCAATATTTTTCCCGACTTCCACCTGTTTTCTCCTAAAGTTTCAAGATGCAATAGAATAAAAGCACCACAGTTGGCATGACATAAAAGTATCTCATCTTGTGAATGTGTTGAATTTGATTCTACCTGTGATGCTCAACTGTACAACACCAACAGATTAGCCCAGTGTGTCATCAACCTCCAAGACCACAAGCAAAAGCAATACATATTGTCACAATTATGGAGCATAAGAACAATCATAGGTCCAATCAATGTATCACCATTCATTCCTTACCGGTAGTATGTGAACATATCCCCGAAGACCTGCACACAAATGCAACAACTAAGTACACAATAGAGTTTCTTCTCAACATCAAGGAAGAAAAAAATGGAAGCATGCATGAGGAAAACTTATTGTAACAGAACTTGATAGAGAAATAAATTATAGTATAGCTCAAAAAGGAAACATTTTGTAGTTAGATCAATCATTGATCAATCAATATATACACAAATTAAAATAAATATTACTTAGAAATCAGACCTGATCAAATCAGTTTCACAATTAACACATTTCAAATGCAAACTACATTGAATTGAACAAACTGACGTGCTCAATTGTATTTTCCTTCCATGCCCCTCCAACCACAAAAATACCAAAATGAAAAAAATTACTTAGATGGCATTTTATAACCCAGATAATCCACTTTGACCCTAATCGAAGATGAGAATTTTCCTTACATGAATTATTATGGCCTAATTTGATTCGCTGCCTAAAACCATTGCATTTTCTATGTAACCCCAACTTCAAACACAATGACTAGGCACTAATATTGGCAACTGACTACATTATGAATTGGCTAATCAGCAAAAGATCAAACAAGAGAAAACAGAGCTGGGTCATTAAAGTCAAATCCTCTCTCCTCACCAAAATGAATAAAATACTCTAACAAAAACATACACTTTATAACCCATTAGAGACAATAGCATAGGGTTTGACGAGAAGAAAGTGCCTTAGAAGTAATAGCACTCATAACCTCTTGAGTTAGATGTAATGAGCATACCATTAATCAATGGATTTTCAATATCAATCATATCTTGTAAAAAATAGCTATTAACCATGAAAATGAGTAAATCTTGTTGCCATTTGACAAAATGGCAATGAAATTCCCAAGCTCAAAGAAAATGAATTACTAAAAGTATTAACATGGAATTCATTTAAGAAAGACCTCAAAATGCACACATAAATTTGGCATTTCTACGCAACTCTAAGATGTGCAATTCCCCATAAAATCAATGGCTGCAAAATGTGTTCAAACTTCTCTGTTTGAGAAGGAACCCTAAAGATTAATGAGAAGATATTACAAACACTTCAAAATTAAGCATCAGCAGAACATGTTTGCATTTCTATTAATCAATGGGGAGTCATTGAAAAAATCATCGTGATTAAAGATAAAACTGGCAAAATTGCATGTGTGATGTGTTAAGACTCTAAGAGAATGAGGAGATCCAATGGAACCAAAACTCCAACCCAAAAACCTGAAGTTAAAAGGAGAAAAGGCAAGCATTCAATAGAGGGCTGGAGATGTTCACTAATATGCTGGAAAGAGAAGGATAATATGCAGAAGTAAGAGAAAAAACAGCCAAAAACAAGGGACTCATAGGAGATAAACCAGCCCTAGTAAATGCCTGAACTAGCTCAGCTAATATGTGTGAAATCAGACCTGCAATATGTGTAAATAGCCTACACAAGTGCGCACACGAGAGAGGAATGCCACCATAAAAGAGAAACCCCAATCACAACTAGAACATCAAGCATGAAAAGGAGAACAAAAGCTATGGGTGCCCATATGCTAAAAACACTTTGATAAAGAAATTATGCCCTTAGGCTAAAGAATGATCATACAAGATAATTTACAAATGAGTTTGAGTTGTTTATTTATACACAACTCAAACTCAAGTAGGAATTCCTCCCAAGAGGGGTTATGGGCCCACATAAGTGGGGTGCACTCCCCAAGAGGGGTTATGGGCCCACATAAGTGGGGCACACTCCCCAAGAGGGTTATTGAGTCCACATATCAAAGTTGACTAGGTCAGCCTTAACCATAACCTAGTAATGCAATGAATAATCAGATTAATGCCCAACCAATAACATTAATGACACAATAAAAATTGACCATAACCAAATGTGAGGATTACACCATTCTTAATACCACCCCTTAAGATGGATAGAAGGCTATAGAGAAAAATGAAATACAGAATGAGGGTGGGTTTATGGATACCCAACTCAATATATATTATAAAATGAGCTAGATCATTGAATCACAAAACCCTAGATAGGATTGAGTCACATAACTTGGCACAAAGGAAGATACTCACAATAACACAATATGATATTATAAAAATACTTGAGTGACTATTACAATGAAATTCACCTCCTTATACAGGGTTATTCAATAAGGAAGCCATTTCTACTTATGAATGTGGGATAGATTCATTTACATAAAAAGTACAAAAACATATCTTAAACAAAAGTCATTAAGTGACTTTTTATTATAAAATGTACGTGGGCATAATGGTTAAGAACATGTGTTTCCCCCTCGGAGGTCATAGGTTCAAAACCAGCAGGGGGTAGAATATGTACATGTAGGCCCGTTGTGATAAGGCTAGAAGGGTAGATGTCCCCAGGTGGGACGCCTCGGCTCTTGCTAAGTCACAAGTTATTGGTATATCTGGCTTGCGGACTGTTGGATATACTCTTGGGTTATACCCATGGTTAAAAAAAAAGTGTTATATCTAACATCCCCTCTTAAGGCTTACAATACTGAAAACAAAACTCACTAAAAGAAAACACACTCATTGAATACAAAAAGAACGAAGTAACATTCTTTAGAAGCTTCTCTTTGAAAACAGTTCTTGGACCAAGCTTCCATTAAGCTACCTCGTAACCCTCATAAAGGGGTATCTACCGAGCTGAATTCCTGAGTTCCCCGATTCCACCTCTCCCAACTCCCAAATTACGTATCTCACGAATTATTGGACAACCATCCATGTTGAGCTACATCCATAGTGTTCCATCAAGTTGTCTCATGATCGTCATAAGAGTATAATTCCCAAGACCCACAAACTCTCAACTATCTAAGCAACCATACCTGTTGAGCTTCATCTATGCTAGATCCCTTCTTGTCTTCAAAGTGTGGGCTTCCTTAAATACGAAAAATGATTGTCCTTCAGTAAAGTCATCACCATGGTTATCGTCCAGTGGTTCTTCAACAATGGCTACATCAGCTACATTTGGTTTGTCTTGAGCTTTCCTTCAAGAACATCATTGGGTCAAATTCTATAGTTCCAAGTTGTATGACCCATTTTCTTGCAGTGATGACATTCAATCTCCCCTTTGTCTTTATCTGATCCTGTACAATTGTTTCTTGAGCATAACACAATCTTAGGTTGAGGATCACCTTCTGTATCTCCTACAGTCATTCTCTTTTCTTCGGCTAAGAGAGATGAAATCATATCTTCTAGAGTTTGAGAAGGCATCTGACTGAAAGTAAAAATGGCATTGCTATATTTAGAAGGAAAACTCTTTAAGAAAATGGCTTTGGCATCCTCTTCATCTACCATAGTATTGACTTCTGCAAGTTGTCTAAAGAGAGATATTGGATTGTTTATGTGGCTAGACATAGTGATTCCATCAGCAATCTTGAATCTGAATAAGTAAAGCTTTAGAGAAAACTTTGCATTTACCACTTTTACTCCAAACAGTTTATTCAAAGTATCCCATATTTCCTTGGATGATTTTTTCAGATCTACATGATGTAACTCATAATCCAAGAGAGCACGGCCAATAATGGCTTCAGCTCTATCATCCTTACTCTGCCATTCCAATAATTTATTTGGATCTGTAGGTGATTTTTCGATCCCATTTATTACTCCCCACAAGTTTTTTTTCATCAGCCACATCTGGATTTTTACTTTCTAGGTGTGCAAATTAAGACCGGAATATTTTTCTAACGGGATTTCCATTAAAGAAACAAAATCTATGTAAACCCTATTAAAATTCTAAGAGATAACTTTGCTTGAAAACAACAAATTGCTGGAAAAGCAATAGGAAAGCCTAAGGAAAAATTATTTATTTGTACTCTGCCCCCTTTGAAGTTTGAATCTAGAAATAGGATTCCTTAAGCTGGAAAATAAATGAAACAACTGAAAATAAAAATAAAAAAATTTAAAAAGAAAATCACAATAGTACTTGTGAATGCTCTGTCTCTTCGGATTCAAAGTAACAGCAATTTGGCCTCTGATCTAGCAGTTGCTACACTCAGATCGTGGCAGTTTGTATAACAAATTGCAGATTGCAGCATTCTTGGATCTGTGTGCCCTCAAAACAGATAGTCAAAAACTGCCACCATCAATGTCCAGCCTCAGATCAAAACAAATAAGTTTCAGATTAGATCAAATCAAATCAAATATGCCCAGCCTCAGGTTAGATCAAATCAGATTTTGATCTTCCTACTCTTATACCATATTATAAAATGAGCCAGATCACTGAATGACAAAACCCTAGATAGGATTGAGTCACGTAACTTAGCACAAAGAAAGATACTCACAATAACACAATACGATAATACAAAAATACGTGAGTGACTATTACAATGAAGTTCACCTCCTTATATAGGATTACTCATTGAACAAGTCATTTCCACTTATGAATGTGGGATTTTGATCTTCCTACTCTTATACCATATTATAAAATGAGCTAGATCACTGAATGACAAAACCCTAGATAGGATTGAGTCACGTAACTTAGCACAAA
>ML806211.1:139293-151776 GCA_009831015.1 Picea engelmannii | reverse complement strand
ACCAGAATGAACAGCCAATGGAAAAGCCCTAGTGCTGGGCACCAAATCAATGGCCAAGATCTCTACAGTTAGAGCAGAAAATGAGCACAAAACAGCCATAATAAAACACCTTCCAGCCAGCCAAAAACATCTTTGAAACTCCCAAAACTTGGTCTTCCTCTGTATGCCAAAAAGAGATGGTTTCTGAGTTACCAACAGAAAAAATCCCTAGCAGTGGCAGCGAAATAGGTAGGGAAAGGTTCACACCATTGTTGAAAAAATCAGGATTGGCAAAATATTGCCAAGGGTCCAGAATATAACTTATTGGCAACATCGGCGAAAAATCAGCTAAGTGCAGTAAACATTAAAAAATAAATTCATTTTTTCAATTCTTTTAAATATAAACCAACAACAACATCAAATAAGCACATTGTCACATAAATATGGAAAAAAACACCGATATATATGATGTAGTGGATGCCAAATGATAAATCGAAGTTCAAACATCAACTCTCGATATTGAACCCTAATAGTTGTCCATTCAAGACTAATAAAAACAAACTTGCATCGTATATATAATAAATATATCTGATCATCATGAGTCATCTTCAATGATTAATCTAGAAGCTAGCTACCACTTCCGTATACCCTTTTATGGGCAAAGGAATGGCTCGTCCTATCATAGAAGAAGCTATGTGGCTGGAGACTCATGACCATTGGTGGGTGTCTCACTTTGTGTAGAAAGTAGTGTTGAGGTTGGCAGATCAACATCCTCACAATCAGTATCCTCCTCCTCCTTGTCCTTGCTCCTCATGTAACCATTCAGTTGTCTCCTCCATGACAAGACTCTTGATCTTCACCTTCCACCATGTAAATTTTAACACACACACAAATGTAAATCCAAACCATTAGACATCAAATATGCGATTTGTTCTCATGTATATAGCATCTACTTGTGAATATAGCAAAATGGGACTGAGTGTGATACATATTTGAGACAATGCATTATCATTAAGGCTCTAAATGGTCTCCAAGTCTAAAAAACATCATGCTACCATAAATAACTACATATCATCAAAATCATCCCCTATATTGGGATCCTTGTCATCAATAGCACCATTTGTCTCGTCCTTTGGCCTCTGCGTGGATCCTCCAGGGGCATTAGTACTAGGGCTTGGAGCTGCAAGTGGATACAAGCCCATCCATCCAATTGTTTCTCCAGTCAACAACCTCTAGTTTTGATGAAATTGGCTAACCATGTGTTAAAATGAGGCAGAAAGCTTAACATGCCAAATCAGTGGTTTTGGCTTTGGCTCGAGTGAAGGCTACATAGAGGGTTTGGTGCTCTTGATTTAATGCCAATCCCATACTCTATATTGGAATCACTTGGGAGTACAGTTCTAGAGTGGGAGCACTCCCAAAACCCATACTCCCAATACCCTAATTGTGATAAAACACCCTTTTACCAAAAGGCACAACTTATCACCTTTTGTGTGTATTTACTATTGAATAATTTATACACACTCCATTGTAATTGTATTGATCATGAATCAATTCAATATCAAATATGTATTTCATATATCTTTATGTGCTTTGTAGGCCTTCATTCTACACTTCGTGTGCAAAATATAGATTTATGAACGATCCAATTCATAACATTGGGTCAACTTGTAATAATATAATTTTAATACTATTTGGTGTTGATGATTGCAGCTATGTGAGACATTCTCCAGCTTACAAACCTGTGAGATGTGGATCATTGCAGCTATGTGAGTCTTTCTCTCAACTTACAAACCTGGGAGAAAGCCCCTAAGAAGGGTATGTGGTTCCTACCTGAGACTGAGCTGGAACGTAGAGATGACCTCCTCCATTCAGAGAGTTGAGAAGAACTCCAGATGATTATCCAGTGGGAAAGGAAATATGTTGAGTTAGACGTGCATGTGGCCGAGCACAAGGTGAACGTGTGAAACCCCAGTTGGGTGCATCGTCATGTGAACAGAAATGAAGATGATGTATTAGCCTCCTCTGAGAAGCTGAGTTGACAAGAAAACTCCAGATGACTCTCTTGTGTGAGGCAGTGGGAAAGAAGATTTGTAGAGTGGACGTGCCTGTGGAAGAGCACAGGTGAACGTGTGAAGATCTGGTTCTCCTATGTAATGCAGTGAGCCAGAGATATGGACATCCCTATGGATGTGCCCCTAGTGGATGAGCACTAGTGGGTGTATCAGATCCTTTGCTATATTGTACAAGAGTCAAGCCTGCCTGTAACCCTAATTGTAATGTAAAGGGTACAGGTCGGCCCTACCTTAATGTAACTGGTAATTAATGTAAAAGATAATTAATCTGGTTAATATTAATTATATTATAAGCTAAGTGAGGTCGGCCCTATTGTGCCAATAGACACTTCTGTTGACAGAATTAGGTTAGTATAAGTAAAGGTAAAATCCCCTTTGAGGAAACATATCTTTCATGTGAGTTTGGAAATTTCAGCAAGTACACATCTTTGGAAAAGGTGCGCACCTCTCTTGGGCGCTAGAGTTCTAGGGTTTGAGCACCCTCTTGTGTGTTAGGGTTTATCTTGGTGGTGAAGGTCTTTCTCTTGAGGAATATAGCAAAGGATTTGGCTGGGTTTTCTTCCCTTGTTGAGAAGGGTTTCCCAGGATACTTCTTGTGTTCTTATGCATGGTGCTTCTTCTTGTGATCTTGGTAGCTACAACATTTATGGTTATGGCTAAATGATAAAAATGGAATGAACTTCATGCTTAACCTAGCTTATTGAAAAATCAACATGGTATCGGAGCATAGGTCTTGAAAGAACCCATTGCACAAGCATCCACCAAGTCTCAGCACACCTTTTGCAGAACCGTATGGCCCTTCTAGGGTTTCCAAAAAATTTCGTACGGCCTTCCTTTCAGTGGTGATTCAACCCTTAATACTTGGACGCTGGGGTCACTTTTGGCATAGAAGAGTATAGCCTCTTCCAACGCATCTCCAGAAGCTCTCAAAACGAAATTCCAAGAAATTTTGATTTTTGGCCCTAGGGTTTCTAGGGTGTCGACGTTTCCTACAGAATATTAATTATGGGTTTCTGAAGAAACGTTCTCCTAAATCAGCAAGCATCTCTGTGACTATCAAATTGATTGTTGGCAGTCATAAGTCCAATATAATCCAAGGTTGCTAATTCAACCTATTCATTAGGTTTTCAAAATACAGTTGGCGAGAAATTGAAGAAACCAATCAAATGAAGAACAGAGCATTAGTAGAAGACAGACTTGATGGAGCAAGCAACTTCAGCTCCTGGAAATCAAGGCTTCTAGTCACTCATGAAGAAGATGACCTCTTGGATGTGGCAACTAAAACTCTACCAGCCACAGCTACAGATATAGAGAAGAAGATAAGAAGGGAAGAAGATGTCAAAGCAAGAAAAGTAATCATTTACTCAGTAAGAGATCACCTCTTGCCTCGTATTTCCAATCTGAAGACAGCCTATGATATGTATGAAGCTTTAAAAGGAATGTTTGAAAGTGACAACACCCTCAGAGCTCTTACCTTAAAGAGCCAACTTCAAAGTACCAAGATGATGAAGGGTGACACAGTTGCCATCTTCCTTATGAAGCTATCAGAGATTAAAGAACAACTAGAGACCATTGGGGAAATCATGTCTGATAGAGAACTTGTCTTAACCACTCTCCAAAATCTTCCAAAATTGTGGGAGCCTTTCATTCAAAGTATCAGTGGAAGAGAAGCTCTACCAACCTTTGATCGTCTATGGACAGATTGTACTCAAGAAGAACTTAGACTTAGAAATATAGGAGTGGAAGATTCCTCAGAAGAAAATCATGCTCTTGCACTTCATACAAAGAAGGGAGGAAAATTCAAAAGAAATTTCAGGCAAACATTTAAAAGTGAAAAGCCTTCATCAAATCCAGGTTATCAAAGAAGAGATGTTTCAGAAATTCAATGCTTCAGATGTGACAGTTATGGACACTATGCAAGAAACTGTCCAACCAGGAAGAAGGGAAGACAATATGCTTCCATCACTGATATTGATCTAGACCCACCTCAAAAGATTGAAGAAAAGAGAGAGGAAAAGTACTTCCTCTAAAAACTAAAGCATGACTACAAATCAAGTAAATTAATTGATTTCAAATTTTATAGTTGATTGTATTTTTTAATAAATCCCTAGTATCGGAGCCCTCAAAGATTTGGACCATTATCCCTAGTACGAGAGTCCAAACCATATTTGATTGATTATTATGCAAGACAATCAGAGATGTTGTCCTTAAAGAAGAAATAACCATTCAAACAAACCCAGAGAATCTCAGATAGAGATTGACAGTGAGACAAGTACCTTCTCCCCCTTCAACAGTTCAGAGCGAGACAAACATTATTACAATTGATCCAATTTCTCTAGTTGATATGTTCAGAGATATTGCAGTAAGGCATAATAAGTCTACCTAGACTCACTCTGCAAGAGGCAGAGAAACATACTAACCAGAGGTTTCTCACAAACAGAGGGAGTTGTCTATGATGAGACACTTGATCCAGTGAACCTGATACACTTCCATCCGTACTATCATCCAAGAGTTGGAAACTATATCAGATAGATAGATTCCTAATGAGTTTGGATTTCAGCAAGAGTGTTGCTAATCCACACCTATATCATTACAATATTAATGACGAGAGCCTGATCCTGATAACTTATTTAAAAAGCCTTATTGTTGGATACAAGTAATCCTTGACTTCTGAATTCGAGATGATGAATCTGAGTATGATGCACTACTTCTTGGGACAAGAAGTATGACAGAGGACCAATGAGATTTTCCCGAGTCAAGGAAAATATACAGTGAAAATATTAAAGAAGTTCAGTATGACAAAATGCAAAATCCACCATGATAGATTTAAAGAAGATTGATGATGATTCAGACAAGACTAATCCACACCTGATTGGATCACTGATGTATCTGGTTAACACCAGACTTGATTCATGCCATGCAGTGAATGTGCTTAGTCATGTCATGAGTCAACCGAGACAGACAATAGCAAAACATGTATTGAGATATATACAAGGCACGGTTAGATATGGTCTGAGATATGCCTCCAGTGTGAACTTGAGTTTGCAAGATATGCCGATTCAGATTGAGCAGAAAGTACAATGGATCGGAAGAGCACATCCGATTGATGTCCTACCATAAAGTTTGTTATGGTTTCCTAATGCAGTAGGAAACAAAACTCTGTGGCCTTGAGTACCATAGAGGCAGAGTATATAGCATCGAGTGTGCGAAGCAATGTGACTTCACAAGCTTCTGACAGATTTACTTGACCATGAGATGAATCCTATGATGATAACCAAGAGCCGTGTGAAAAGCTCCTTAAAGAACCCAATGCTTCCTGATGGATCAAACACGATGAGATGAAATATCCTTATATCAGAGATATGATGCAAAGGAAAATCGTACACATACAGTACCTTCCTACACATGAGCAGATTGCAGACATCTTCACCAAACCAACTTGGTGAAGAATACTTTCCTAGTTGAGAGGGAGTATTAATGACTCCAACCAAGACAAAATTCAGAGGACATTCATGTGAGACTTGGCATGATGAAGAATGCCTCCCTAGCTGAGAGGGAGTGTTGATGATTGTAGATATGTGAGACATTCTCCAACTTACAAGCCTGTGAGATGTGGATCATTGCAGCTATGTGAGTCTTTCTCTCAGCTTACAAACCTGAGAGAAAGCCCCTAAGAAGGGTACGTGGTTCCTTCTTGAGACTGAGCTGGAACGTAGAGATGACTTCCTCCATTCAGAGAGTTGAAAAGAACTCCAGATGATTATCCAGTAGGAAAGGCGATCTGTTGAGTTAGACGTGCCTGTGACTGAGCACAAGGTGAACGTGTGAAACCCCAAAGTGTTGGGCCCATCGTCATGTGAACAGAAATGAAGATGATGTATTAGCCTCCTCTGAGCAATAGAGTTGACAAGAAAACTCCAGATGATTCTCCTGTGTGAGGCAATGGGAAAGAAGATCTGTAGAGTGGACGTGCATGTGGAAGAGCACAGGTGAACGTGTGAAGATCTGGTTCTCCTATGTAATGCAGTGAGCCAGAGATATGGACATCCCTATGGATGTGCCCCTAGTGGATGAGCACTAGTGGGTGTATCAAATCCTTTGCTATATTGTACAAGAGTCAGACCTGCCTGTAACCCTAATCGTAATGTAAAGGGTACAGGTCGGCCCTACCTTAATGTAACTGGTAATTAATGTAAAAGATAATTAATCTGGTTAATATTAATTATATTATAAGCTAAGTGAGGTCGGCCCTATTGTGCCAATAGACACTTTTGTTGATAGAATTAGGTTAGTATAAGTAAAGGTAAAATCCCCTTTGAGGAAACATATCTTTCATGTGAGTTTGGAAATTTCAGCAAGTACACTTCTTTGGAAAAGGTGCGCACCTCTCTTGGGCGCTAGAGTTCTAGCATTTGAGCACCCTCTTGTGTGCTAGGGTTTATCTTGGTGGTGAAGGTCTTTCTCTTGAGGAATATAGCACAGGATTTGGCTGGGTTTTCTTCCCTTGTTGAGAAGGGTTTCCCATAATACTTCTTGTGTTCTTGTGCATGGTGCTTCTTCTTGTGATCTTGGTTGCTGCAACATTTATGGTTATGGCTAAATGATAAAAATGGAATGAACTTCATGCTTAACCTAGCTTATTGAAAAATCAACATTTGGTTCATGTAAAAAAGAAAAATTGACAATGTACTTGGAAAATACCTTTATGGACAATATAATAGAGTTGAAAGTAATATCCAATAAATGGTGCCATGAAAGACATTGTTGCTCAGATTTTAATATTTTAAAAAGTCTAGTAGTGATGTGTAATGGGATGATTAAACTTTTCTTCTATATTTTCCCAATTATTACTCTTGTATCAGCTAACAATATCAATGTTTTCTCATAGAAAATTATTCTAAACTTTGGTACGTTATTCTAATTTCCTTGCCCGCCAAATCTTAACAAACAATAACAGCCCTAGCAAATCCTAATATCACAAGGATGATCTTCTTAATTACCTACAAACTGCAAATGTATGATTTTGATAAAGTTGTAAAAGAATAATGAAATTTCAATATTTCTAAATTTTAGGATCCTACCTTAACAACATTCATAAGCTTGCATCTCTATATGGTGACTAGATTGTAATATTGATTTTGAAATCCATTTGTTTCCATCATTATATGGATATTGCTACTAAGCTATATAAGCATATCTAAATTAGTAATTAGATCAACTTCAATGTCAATGATGTCATTTATTCAACTAATATTGCCAATTATGGCTTCCAAGAAAAAATAAAGTTAGAGAAACGACCCCGAAAAAATCAAATTTCAGGCTTATCCTGACCTTTTCTCGAGCCTTGGCAATTTTTGCCCGAAAAATCGTGATTTTTTAGAAAATTTTGCAATGTCTGATTTTTCCTAAAAATCACAGTTTTGTCTAGGCAATTTCTCGTTCCCTGTTTGGCATCGCAATGTTGTCGATTTTTCATCAATTCTTTCATCTATGGTTATAACAACCCCTCAAAGCTAGCACGCCCCCAAAATATGTGCTTAGACCCTTCGACCATGTCCTTGTTGATTTACAATGTTCAGTGGATGCACTCCTCGGCCTAGGTACATGTGCTCCATTAATATGCCATGAAACCCTCAAAGAAGCCCCTTAGGTAATGGGTACTCCTTTCAAGGAAAAACTTTGACCATGTGTAAGGGCACTAGAGTGATAAGCGTAACCACCTTGTGGAAGGCACTCCTCAAGGCATCCATGACCTCTCCAAATGATGTGGTGTGCCTCCAAATATGCGATTTTGACTTGGGGAATGTGATATGAACCCACAAATCAAACATGCCTCTAAATATGTAGAGATTCATCAAAAGGTGATCCTCCATGAAAGAATATGCATCAAAGTCTGCAATAGAATCCTACAAGGACATGTATCCCACAAACCACCTATTGGTAGAGCCATAAACATTGGCACCAAGCCTTCATGTGTCTTAGGTGGTAACAACTAGCTCCATATGGAGACTACACTCTTCCAAAGAGTGTAAGATAACCCCAAAATCTTCAAATACTTGTTAAAACTTGCCATGAAAAGGTGAGAAACATGTGGTAGGATGGATCCAAACTTCACACCCCATAACCCCACATAATAATATAGTTAGAAAATCAAAACAATTCTTGTTTGCAAAGTCTGATACATTAAAATTAGCTCTACAAGTGAGACACGAGCTAAATGCCAAAGGGAACAAATAAAGAAACATTTATCTCTATTCTAATGTTCATGAGAGATTATTATTTTCCTATGATACTTTGCTATCTTGGCATTAAATGCCATCAGAGTAATAAACCTTCAAATTGCCCATTTACGAGCAGCTGCAACTTTTCTCCATCCAGATGATTGAGGTAGAAAGTGTTTGAACCTGGAACATCCACAATTTTGTATAGACCAAGGCATAAGCTGTCAAATTTTCCATGTTTAACTAATTCTTCATGTCTTCTATCCCACATAAGGACCATGTCGCCTTTCTTGAGAATCCTTGAACGAGCCTTCCTATCGATATTTCCTTTGACTTTGTCTTGATTTCCTATCAGATGGTCAAAAGATTTCCTTAAATTTAATTCAAGCTCTATTAGTTGATCGACCCTTGCCTGGACTCCCTGTTGATCTGACGTAAAGTGTTGCAACAATTGATACACTAGAATCTTCAAGCAGATGAGCAAAGTTGCATTCATTCCATATATTGATTCAAATGGGACTTTTCTTGTAGCTTCTTTCCTGGTGATCTAGTCAGCCCATAACGTATATTTAAGCTTGTTATCTCAACACTTCTTATTTTCCCCCATAGTCTTCTTTATTATCATCATCAAATTTTTGTTGCTAGACTCGACCAAACCATTTCCTTAAGGGTAATAATTTGATGAGTGTAAGAAAACAAAGCCATAGTCAAAACAAAAATTCTCTAACTCCATAGCACTGAAAGCATTGGCATTATCTATAGTTATTTTTGCTAGGATGCCAAATCTAGGTATGATCCTTTCTTCTAAGAACTCCATCACAACATTGTCAGTGGCCTTCTTTGTGGGTATTGCTTCAAGCCATCTTGTAAAGTAATCTATGGTTGTAACTATCCATTGAAAAACATTGCTAGAATTTCCAGGGAACTCTCAAATGAAATCCAAACCCCATTGTTGAAATGGTGCTTCTATGACCACACACTGCAAAGGCAAAGCAGCCAATTGTTGCTTTCCTACAAAAAATTGACTAGGTTGGCATGATCTAACAAAAGCGTGGACATCAACAAATATACTTGGCCAATAATATCCTTTCCTCAAGATTTTGTGGGTAGTCGTCCTCGTTGCATAATGTCCTCCACATAACCCACTATGCAACTCTATCATGAACCTCTTTGCCTCCATATGATCTACACATCTGAGTACCAAACCTTTCGGGTTTCTCCAATCCAATCCAATCCTCCCTATATCAAACAATATTTCCCAGCTTTCAGTCTCAATGCTCTTCTCCAGTGATTTGTCACGTGATCTTGGCATGACAAATTCTTCAAACAATAGATGGTGTCTTCATACCATTCGTGCTGCTACAAATATTCAAGGACTGCCAAAGTCATTTTCGGACAAGTTTCACATCCAAGGTTTCGTGCCTCTTCATTTCCTTTTGTCAACATTTTGGTTGGTCCTTGACCTTTCACTAACATAGTTGGTTTGATCTCCAAGTCGTACTCGTAGATCATGGATATCCAGTTTCCCTTGACACCCAAACAATCTTGATGTGATAATATGTCTTTCACAATTAGGTGTGGGACAAAAGTGACTACCTTGGAATACATAATATAGCCTCTAAAATGCTTCAAAGCCTAGACCAAGGCATAAAGTCGCTTTTCCTTGATGGCATATTTTAACTCAGCTCCTCTAAGTCCTTTGATCATAAAAGCTATAGGTTGCTCCGTATTCTATTCATTTCTTTAGAAAAGTACTCATGCAATTGTGTCTTCTAAGGCAAAAGAAAATATTTGAAAGTATTTAGAATAATCAAGGCTTAGTAATATCGAGGTTGCTGAAATAGCTTCTTTGACTTCATGGAATGCCTTCTTGCCCTCATCACTCCATTTAAACTCACGATCTTTCTTCAGCGTTTCTGAAATGGGCTTAGTGATTTCAGCAAAATTATTATGAATCTCTTGATGAAGTTGATTCGGCCAAAGAACAACTGCACTACGTGTTGGCTTGCAGGTAAGGGCACCTATTGGATTCCTTCTATCCTTGTCGGGTCAATCTTGATGCCTTCCTTAGACACAATATGGCCAAGCAATTTTCCTTCATCTAATCCAAACTCTAATTAGGTAGATCGGAGAGTTGGTATTCTAAGAGAGAGATGGTGTCCAAAGACACCATTGCAACACTTAAGCACAACCGAGCATAGCTCAACATACATCGCAATTTAAGAAACCAAAATATTTCCATACACAACACTTTACTCACCATTCATAGATCAACCCATAGGGCCATGTTATATAGCACCAAGATGTAACCAACTCCCTTCAAGTGAGGAAGATGAGGTCCACATAGATTGGTGGGGGCGCATAACAAACTCCTTGATTTCTACCTTGTTTTGCACACTAATTGACTATTCTAATCTAATTTTCCAATTGGTTGATTGTTGAGTCAACCATCCAATGGGTCTTTTAGTCGACCACCCAATTGACCTCTTAGTCAACCACACAGTTGACTTCTCAATCGACTCTCCTAGTTGGTTGTCGACTATCAACTCTCCTAGTCAACTTTCAATAGAATGTTTTCAGAAGATCCAGAGACATGATAAACCTTCGTAACCTATTGTTCCAACACAAGCCCATCAACAGAATGCTCTAGGGATTCAGTAGGTGAAATTACTTCTCTACACACCCCCATAGTTGTAGCTTCCTAAAGCCCAAGCATAGCTCGAAGTTTCACAAACTTAGCTTCTAATAGAGGCTTTGTAAAGATATCAACAACCTAATCATCTATGCTGTAATAAACAAGATTCACAACATTTTCTTGTACAAATTGTCTCAAATAATGAGCATGAAGATCCACATGTTTCATCTTGTTGTGTGCAATAGGATTTTTTGCAACCTGTATCACACTTTGATTATCACAATACACAGCAGTCATTGTTTCGTATGGAAAACCAAGTTTGCCCATGAGTTGTCAAATCCACGCAACCTCTGTGCCAGCATACACAACACCATGATAATCTATTTTTGTAGTCAATGAAGAAACCACCTTCTACTTTTTACAAGACCAGACAATGGATCCAAAGCCAAGTCGAAACACATAACCATATGTCGACTTTCTATCATCGCCATCTCCAACCCAATCCAAGTCAGTGTAACCGACTAACTAGTTAATTGTGTTATTGCAATACTATATACCAAGCTAGTAAGTTCCCTTGATATAACAAACAATTCTCTATGTGGATTCAAGGTGACTTTCTCGTGGATCTTGCATAAACCAAGAACCACACTGGCAGCAAAGTTAATATCAATTCAACTTTGAGTTAAATAAATAAGGTTGCACGACAAGTTGCCAATAGAGTATAGCATAGACTTTCAAAGAATCGCACTCCTTGTTTCACTTCACTCTCGAATAACAAGGTGTAGCACAAGGTTTGCAGTCTTGCATTCTGAACTTCTATAGAAGATTCAACACATAGTTAGGCTAAGAAAAAAAGATACCATCATCCATCCATAAGACTTGGATGCCAGAAAGAAATGTAATAGACCAAAGTCAATCATCTAAAAGATATCTGCTAATTGTTTCATCAAACCCAAAATCAAATTAACATTACTTCCAATAATCACTAAGTCATCCACATATAATGAAACAATTAATGTTTCACCATCTACATGCAATATATATATATATATATATATATATATATATATATATATATTGTGATTTGATTCACAGTGTTTGAAATAGAGATTGAGGAAAAAGCAATCAATCTTCTCATATCATGACCTAGGGGCCTATTTCAAACCATACAAGGATTTCTTCAGTGTGCACAACACTGCCATCCTTCTCAAAACAGAGGGGTTGCTCCATATAAATTTTTTTAGTGAGAACACCATGTAGAGAAGCACTCTTGACATCAATCTGATGTACCTCCCATCCAAAGTGAGCAGCAAGTGAAAGAATCAGTCAAACAAAGTTCACCTTTGCAATCGAGGCAAAGGTCTCAATGTAGTCGATGCCTTCGTGCTAAGAAAATCTCTTAGCCACCAAACAAGTCTTATATCTTTCAACAGCGCCTTCAAATGTGAATTTGGTCTTGTAGACCCATCAACATTTCACTACATGCTTTCCTTGTTGTCAAGGAACTAAATCCCATGTGTCCTTCTTTATTAAGGAATGATACTCATCAGCCATAGCATTCCCCCATTCACAT
>ML806211.1:129081-139243 GCA_009831015.1 Picea engelmannii | reverse complement strand
TCAAATTATAAAGTGAAAACTTAGGAAAAGTGAGTTTATTAATATTAAACCCCTCTTTGAGGGTATTTCTCTCCAATTAATAATTAAATGAATATTTTAATGGAGAAAAGGAAAAGTGAATGAATAAAAGGACGATTGAAGGGAAAAAAAGAATTATTGACTATTCATTTTGAGAAAATTGTTTTGGAGAAAGCTTGCGAGCTTGAGACGAGGGTTTCGAAACCCTTGGAGAGAAAATTCGGTTTCGAGGTTGAAACAATACCTTCCTAGCTGAAGATTGGAGAAGCCATTCAGGCTTTTCATTTGCAAGGATTGGCATCGTGATTTGAAGCACTTCATTGAAGAAGGCATTTTGTTTGCAGATTGAGTAAGAAGGGGCATTTCTTCTGTGGCACGAGTTGATAGTTTGGACACTTCTTTGAGTTGGACGCCTTCATCATTATTGGCTGTGTGTTCCCACGGGAGATGAGTTGAAGCTCTTCCAAGGCGCGGATCTCCTGGTTGGGCGTGATCTTTAGCTGGACTCTCTCCGGATTATCATCCCTTTGCTGCGTGTTATCTCTTGACTGGGCCGTGACTACATCATCAAGGCTGCGAGTTACATCTTGGGCTGCGTGGAAGACAAAAAGGGGATGTTTGTGGCTGGTCGACCTCTATAGGAGGACTGTTTCTTGCAGAGAGAGGGTGTATGACAGAGTTCGGGGATTGCTGAACCTTCCCAATCAAATGACAGCGCAGAAATTTCATGGGCCGTCCCCTCTAGCAGCACGTGAGGGCAGTTTGGGCACTTTCTGTCATCGTTGTGTGTAAATTGGAGATTCCAAGTCCCCATATCAGTCGTGGTTCTCATCTTTGAGAGGTATTTACTCCAATTTTGATTGTAATACACTCAGCCACTGCCATTTAATAAAATAGAGCCCGAGTTAGATTATTTCGCTTATTCAAATGTGATTGTATTCTTCATTATTTTGTGGGTTTACTTAAGATCAAAATAAGACATTGTGCACTTCATTGGGGAGGTATAAGGTGATAGAAAACCACTAAAACAGCCAGCAAAACTAAGCAATCTACCACAGTCCATTCAAATTTCACCTACAGCCATAATTACAGAAGCATGCAAAGTGTTTGACGAAAGTCCAACACCAGAACTAGAAGAGTTTTCCCAATTTTTTCAACGTAGAATATTTCATTGAATCATCGATGTCTCCTGCATCAGCACCAATGGCTTCAATTGTCTTGGTAGCCCATCTGGGATGACAAACCACAATTATTGAAGGAGTTCTGATACCAAAATAGTCATTTACAGACTGAACAGGGGTCCTAAAGCTTATAGTTGAATCTGTTGTGGAAGATCAACAACAGGTAGAATCAGACAGAAATTCACAATCTTGTGAAGGGAGAGTCGATCCAGAATTTCCAAGAACTTCCAAAGGATCACTGCTCAACAAGCCAAATAAGGAATTCAACAAAGTGATACTTGAGGTCTTCTCATCAAAGAAAACATCTCTTCCACAGATAATTTCCTATTTGATAGGGTCAAAGAATTTGTAGGCCTTCGACTCTTCGGATTAGGCTATCATGATACATGCATGACTCTTCGCATACAATTTCTCTCTTCTATCATTTGAAATATGAGCTCATGCAATGCATCCCAACATCTTGAGATGCTTGACTGAGGGTTTCCTTTCACTCCACTTTTAGATTGGAGTCACATCCCATACAGCTTTAATCAGAATCAGATTTAACAAATAATTTGAGCAATAAATAGCTTTTGCCCAAAACTTAGTCGATATACCTTTGGCCTGAAGCAAGCAATGTGCCATTTCAACCAAAGGCCGATTTTTTCTTTCAGTAACGCCATTTTGCTAAGGCATGTAAGGTATATATCTCTGCCAAAAGATGTCATTCTATAACAAATATTTTCAAAATCCTTGCTCGCATATCCTCCTCCATTGTCAAATCTTAAACATTTCATAGGTTGACCACATTGCTTCTCAACAAGTGCCCTAAATTGCTTGAAATTTTCAAAGACATGACCTCATTCTTCAAGAAATATATTGAATTATACCTAGAAAGTCATCAATGAATATCAATACATACCTTGCATCGGCTAGTGATGGTTTGTTGAGGGAGCGTAGGTCACTATGGACAAGTTCCAACCGTTCTTTGCTCTCCAAGCTTTCCATGTTTCAAAGGCAACTTGATGATGCTTGCCAAGTATGCATCCTTCACATAATCCATTAGGGGGAACAACTTTAGGTAGTCTAATAACCATGTTATGTTTCACCATAAGTTTTAAGTTTCGAAAATTCAGATGTCCAAGTCATTCATGTCATAGTCTACTCCGATCATCGATGCAAGCTTTTAGTGTAGTTGATCCAAGATCTTTCTTGGGAAGGTCAGATAACTTATACACTTGTTCCTTCAGATCCAAGAAACCTTTGGTGGCAAAAATAAAATTGTTGTGCATGTCCTTCACAACAAACCAATCTAGGTAAAATCTTATCTTCTTGCCATTCTGAGTTAGTTGGGATACATACTACAGACAACAAATTTGCACTCAAGATATGTACATGATACACATCAGTGATCACACCATTCTAACATTCAATCTTTCCATAACCAACGATAATAAGCACATAATCATCTGCTACAAAGATTTCTTTTTTTGTAACCTCTTTTACTAAAGAAAAGAGAGACGCATCTTTAGTCATATGGTGGGTGCAACAAAAGTCGACCATCCATTCACTCTAAGAGGCATGAGCATACAAGGCTTGAGAAGTACTAACAAAAAACATATAGTTGTTTGCCTTACCTTCAAAAGTTCAATTCTGCAGGTCGGTCGATCTTCCAGTCAACACATCTCCTTCAAGTTTCTTCACTTTCTCCTCTAGGTCCTTGGTCTTCTACCAACAAGCCTTCTCCATATGCAACAATTTCCCACATGTCTTCTTCTTTCTTCCTCTCTTAGTCGAAGTTTGATCACCATGCTTCTTCTTATTAGTCTGGTCAATGCAGTCACATTCTTTCTCCTGTCGACCTCTTTCTCTATAATTCTTTCAACCTTTGTCCTTCATCAAATGGGCTTGTTGCTTAACCTCAAGTTTCCCTTCATCAAGCAATTTCTCCTATGCCCTAATCAATAAACTAGAGAAACAATCAAAGGAGTAATTCTTACCATCATCTTTTCCAGAGGTCCAACTGACATGAAATGTTGAACAAAACACATCATAGCGTGTCGTCAAATTCATCGAGATTAGTTCTATGAGCTTACCAACTTTCTTGGGAAAATCCTTTCCACATTCACCCAATTTTAATTTAAGTTCCTTCACATAGGCCAGATAGTCTTCAACTCTTTCGAAAGAGATAGGATCCAAAGTGATCAACTCTTTCTCAATCTACATAACCTAACTTTCATCAGTTTATCAAACAAAGTCTTCAGCTTCTTCTAGACAGCATTAAAGCAATTGGTCATGCTTGTATGAAAGCCAATCTCCTTAGAGATGTAGGTCATTATGACGCCTACAGCCTCATCCTTCTTCCTGTCAATGACAAATTTTTGTTGGTCATACTTCAGTCTAGAACAAGTTTTTGTAAATTGCCACAATACTTTACTCTTCCACAAGGTTTCCATATCTTGTGCCCAAATTCCATAATTGTGGCTATTCGAGACCATAGGCTATAGCTTGGAATTCATAATGTTAATCTAATGATCTAATCCTAGATTTAGTATACAAGCTGAAACCCTAAGTCAATCTACTATATAGATCTGACTCATCAAGAGCACATATAGTTGACAACCTCTAGAAGACTTGTAGACAACGAGCTAGATTTAAAACCACTAGCTCTAATTCCATCTTGGAGAATCAGAGGATTCGGTAAATCAAAGAGCTAGTATTCCAAGAGATAGGTGGTGTCTAAGAACATCATTACAACACTTAAGCACAACCGAGCATAACTCAACATACATAGCAATGTAAGGAACCAAAAGATTTCCATACACAACACTTTACTCACCATTCATAATCGACCCATAAGGCCATCATATATAGCACCAAGATGTAACCAACTCCCTTGAAGTGAGGAAGAAGAGGTCCACATGGTTTGGTGAGGATACATAACAAACTTCTTGATTTTTTCCCTAGTCTGAGCACTAGTCCACCATTCAATTCTAACTGCTCGACTAGTCGACTAGTTAATCGACCATCTAGTTGATCTATTAGTCGACCACATATTTGACTTTTCTATGGACCACTCAATCAACCTCTCAATTGACTCTCCTAGACGACTATATATTGTCGACTGACTATCTTCAAAAGATCCAGAGGAGTGATGAACCTAAATAACCTATTGTTTCAACAAAACCCACAATCTTTCTTCAAAATTTATAAAATGGGCTTAGTGATTTCAAAAAAAATAGTATGAATCTCTTGATGTAGTTGATTCGACCAAAGAACAACTGCACTACCTGCTTGATTGCAGGTAAGCGCACCTACTAGATTCCTTCTATCATTGTCGAGTCAATCTTAATGCCTTCCTTTGACACAATATGGCCAAGCAATTTTCTTTCGTCTACTCCAAACACTGATTTCTTTGGATTCAGAGATATCTCATATTTTTTACATCTTTCAAAAACTTGCCTGAGATGGTGAACATGTGCATTCATTTCTTTAGATAAAATAGCTAAATCATCTTGACAAATCTCAATGATCTAACCCATGATATCGTTGAATGCATAGTCCATAGCTCTCTGAAATGTGGATCCAACATTTAGCAAACCAAATGGCATCCCGAGATATTCAAATGTTCCCCGTGATGTGGTGAAAGTTTCTTATGTCGATCCTCCTTTTTTACAAGTACTTGGTTGTAACCTCAAAATCCATCCAACATAGACATCATACTTGATCCAGTGACTTTCTACAACAAGTGTTCCATATTAGGAAGTGGATAATTGTTTATAAGAGAGAATTGATTCAGATTCTGAAAGTCAACACATATTTTGATTTCTCCATTCTTCTTTCTAACAAGCACCAGGTTAGCAACCCAGGATGAATGCCTTGTAGGAGCAATGATCTTAGCCTCCAACATCTTCTCTAGTCCTTTCTATATAATCAATGCCAATTTTGAGTTCATGTGTCTTTGTTGTTGCCTGAAGGGTTTCGCTCCTTCCTTTAATGGAATGGTATGCTAAATAATATCTCCCTTATAAGCTATTGAGCCTTGAGATCATCATCGGTCCAAGCAAATACATCCTTGTATTCTCGAATGAGGGTTTCAATTTCTCTCATTTCTTCAATACAACAACCCTTTCCAATCTAGATGAGCTTTGAGCTTTCCTCTAACCCAATGTTTATTTCTACGTTGCCTTCAAGCTTGCATGTTCCCTTTGACTAATTGTACATGTCATGTCCGTAAAATATCTTCTCTAGTGAGAGAATACCCCTGTGAAACTTATTCTCCTTCCACTACATGACTTATGGCTCTTCGTCATCCTCGCGCTGCCAATTTACCCGATACTAGAAGGATTCCCGTAGGTTTTTCAAAAATTTAAACACCTATGCATCATCATGAAACACAATGCCAATGCTCAAAATTATCTGGGATAGAAGGCCTAAAAACAACTTCCATCCTTTGTTTTTTGAACCATTCCATTGCATGGCTGAGGAGTGGTTGCTACAAAATCCAACAGATCAACCTAAACATTTTCTTCCCATGCGATGGCAATGATAGAAAATGCTTCAAACAACTCTATCGTGTCCCATACTACATGTCTATACATCTTTAATCTATCATATTTTGCAGCAAATTGGCTTCTTTCTTGCATCACCACCAAATGAGAGTCTCCAATAACTTTTAGCACCTTTATTCCCATTTCTCTTACCAACTCCAAACCTAGCAACAATGCTTCATATTTTGTAATATTATTTGTGCAATCAAATTCTAACCTGTAAGAGAAAAAGGTGGTCACACCATCAGGGGATGTGAATGTGATCCTTGCTCCTGCACCAGTCCTGGATTGAGCTCCATCAAAATGCATTTTCCATATGGATCCATTTCTTTTGTCAGACACATCCTCGAAAGGTGGGACTATGGATTGTGCCATAATAGCATAGTTCCCAAAATCATCCATTACCCACACTAACTCGTTCATTGGATCTGTCAAGTCTTCAATATGATACTTCATCATCAACCCCTTGTAGAGTGTGACATATGTGTTTTCTACTTCATCATCGACTCCCTGTAGAGTGTGACATATGTGTTTTCACATGTGGGTATGGTGACACAAGATAAGTCTATTTGAATGCTTCCACCCAAATTAGAAGCTCATTTTCTAGACAACAACATAACCCATGCATCTAAGACATCAATGACAACTATGTCCATCAAAAGCATGATATCTGAATAAACAACCAAATTACTTGGAGATCTTTAATCAAACCACAAACCTTTGATTTCTCTAGAATCCAAGGCACATACATTTATGTAAGGTCGTGTGGTTTTGAGGCCTCATAGATTCATGACCTTTAACGGCATAACATTTGTAGAGGCCCCTAAGTCCAACATACAATTATGGAGTAGCATATCATTCACCATCAATGTGATATAAACGGGAGAATGACTACCATTTTTTCTTCCATGATTCATACCTTGAAACACTCCAACGCAGTCTTCATTAACATCTTCAAAACCAAAGAACTTCTTCAATTTCTCCCTTTGTTATGGGATCTTTGTGATTTCAACTAATGGGACAGCTACCTTGATTTTGGGCACTTCATTTGATAAGTCAACATTCAATGCAATGTCCATCCCTCCATATGGTTTTTTTTAATGAGGATTTTTTCATTGGTATGAGCTTTTTGAATTGCTTGTCTTCTTGCTTCGAGCTTCTGAGAATTCCTTGATTTCTTAGAGTATAAACATTCCATGCCTTATCCTGATCTCCTTGTAAGATGGTTTCTTACCCAATATTTTTATGATTTTATTAGCATCATGCACTTTTCTTTTACTTCATTCATATCTTCTCTTGAAACCATAAGATTTTCCTTCTAAATTGCAAATAAAACCATCCTCATAAACAAAATTCAAATTGTTTAGGTCATTGGGATCTTCACACATACTTTCTTTGAAACTCTGAACATGTCTCTTCGGCATTAAAGTCTTTGCAATATCTGCACCACAAATCTTTTTCTTGATTTACCATATTGGTGAGATTTATGGGGGATGGGAGGTCTTCGCTCTTCTAGACCTTTACTCCTATCAAAACTGAAATTCCTTCTTGGCTGATATTGATTTTGTTGCACCCTTTCCATCCGAACAATCCTATTTTCCATTCCTAACACAGAGGCTTGTACTCTTATCATAGACATCTACGATTTCTCTATAACCTCTGTCAGTTTTGTGATTGCATCCGGAGCTAAATTATTTGCAATCATGGCTCTAGCTTTCGTTTTTACCCTAGAACTTGATGCTCTTGATGAACTGAGCAAATCACTTTTTCCTGAAGCTACCGAGTTCTTTTCAATCTTTACTGTAATTTCTTCAGCCTCCTTCAGCTTTTTGGCTCTTTCTCTCTTATCAAGAAACTGAGGTCTCCATCAAATGCATCTATGTATTAATTCAGAATGGTTGCCATTGGAGGTTTGATATCAATATGCATTGTTTGAAATATATGATCAAACTTCTTGTTAAATTCTGCAACCGTTTCATTCTCATTTTTCTTCGCACAATTTAAGGCGGCCAATTAAAACCTATCATCTCTCCGTTCTTACCACCTTTCAAGGAAAACCCCTTCACATTCAACTAATGTGTTGATGTTAAGCTGGTAAACCAAACAATAGCATCATCTTCTAATGACAATACAAACAGCTTTAAAACAACATGCAAATGTTGAACTTTTGATCAATTGATCATGTACATGAATGCGGTCCAATGGTCTCGTGCTGAAACAGCATTGTGCCCCCAAAATGTGGGTAACGTATCTATGGCTCTTTCTGGTATATCATGAGGAGCTCCAACAACAACCAAAAGATACAATGGCTTATAGTTACCATCTAACCAGCGTTCGGCAATGTTATTTAATGTATTAGAATGCCCTGAATTATTTGAAAACAAGAACCTTATATCTTCAACAAAATCACAATTATGTGCACCTGAGTTCTGTAATGCTCAAGCTGATTTGTTCACTTTCCTTGTACAATACCTTTTCAGGTCAGCCAGTTGAGGAACAATCCTTTGTAAGGAACTCCTTGTACAGTACCTCTTCTTAAAACTTTCTTCAAGTGGAGTCACCAAATGAGTCTTTAAATTAGAACTTTATCTTCACTCATCAAATATCTTGAAGCATAATTTTCAAATTTCCAGGAAATGGGCTTTATCCCCAACAGCGACGCTAAATGTTCCCTCCCAAACCTACACTTAATGTTATAAAGCCCTAAAAACAAGTGCAACCCTGGGGGAAACTTAGAAGGACTGTCCAAAGTCACCACAACAACACCCTGTCACTTTAGGCCAGCTCTCATCCAGCACAAGGGGGTGATTCCAAAGATTAATAATGGAAAGAGAATTTATATTTTAGGAGGATGAAAGAGTAGACTAGTGCCAATACGATTAGGGAAAATGGAGTACAAGAGCAAATTAAGAGGGTTCAAAATTATGAACGATAACAGTATGGTTATGCTGTTATAAACATGCTACAGCCAACCAATGTAGATTGTTTTCAGTATGCAGAAAATTACTAGAGGGCCCTTCCAAAGGTGTGCCTCCTTAAAAAGAAATATAACAGCAAGGATGTGGTTTATCATGAATAGAATATCAGCAACTACCTCTAAATTGAATGACAGCAACAAACTTTAATATTCAGCAATAAAAATAGCAAAGGACTGGGAGGGATACAACCTCAACCTTGGCCCTTCTTTAGAAGCACAATTGCCCTTCAAATAAAATCCTTACAACAGATTTGAAATATAATTTCCAGCAACCAAAATCAGCATGACAATAAACCCTTGTACTTTCCTTGCCTTGGATCTTCAACAATAGAATTTCTTCCTCGATCTTTCAAACACCAAATAAAGGAGGGAGCTTCTCTTTATAAAGAGTTTCTAGCTCAACCTCCTTGCAATAAAATAATAATATATGAGATCTGGATCCACATTTCTCTCCTAGAAAAAAATTAAATTACATATTAAGAAACTTCCGCAAGGCCGGATGCCCCTCAATAATAAATAAAGAATGCAGAAAGATGGCTTTGAATGAGTCTCGGATGCCACTTATCAACCTCCTATGCAAAACGCCTTCCTAAAATATGCTTCTTTAACCATGTGCAAGGGTTCCTTATGTCATTTGTCTTCATTTTCCTTGGAACGCTCTTCAAGATAACCACCCCCATAAAAATAATGATAAATACCAAGTCAAGGGGAGCACTCTCAAGATAGGGCATTACCTCTCCTTGGGATGATAAATGATGCCATGCATCCTTATTAGAGCTTGGGAACTCCTCAAATAGTGCTAAAGTATCCCTTGAAAAGTGGATATCCTAGATAGGTGTGTAATCCATTGGCAACGGTTGTTATAACAAACCCTCAATGTTGGGATGCCCTCAAAATATGTGCTTTGACCCTTTGACCATGTCCTCATTGATTTACAATGTGCATTGGGTGCTCTTTAAGGAAAACACTCCTCCTAGGTATATGTGCTCCATTAATATGCCATGAAACACTCCAAGAAGCCCCTTAGGTGATGGGCACTCCTTTCAAGGAAAAATTTTGACCATCTGTGAGGGCGCTAGAGTGATAAGTGTAACCACCTCATGGAGGGCGCTCCTTAAGACATCCAACATCTCTCCAAATGATGTGGCATGCCTCCAAATATGTGATATTGCCTTAGGGAATGTGATAGGAACCCACAAAGCAAACATGCCTCTAAATATATAGATATGCCTCAAAAGGTGATCCCCATGAAAGAATATGCATCAGGAATCTGAAACAGAATCCTCCAAGGACATGTATCCCATGAACCACTTGCTGGTAGAGTCTTCAACATTGGCACCAAGTCCTAGGTGGTAACAAACTCCACACCCCACATCAAAAGATACTCAAACTATTCAAGATTCAAATGCTAGAAGATGCATATAGCAAGGGCATGGCAATTGAAAATGTATTCGACA
>ML806211.1:101145-116014 GCA_009831015.1 Picea engelmannii | reverse complement strand
AAATAACCATGCATATTTCCAATTTGTTCACTAAACATTTTATTCCATGAATTCACACAACAATTTATAAACAAAAAGCATTCCACACAAAGTTTCTCATGAATACTTAGCTATAATGAATGCAAACCCACCAAATTGGTTCCTAAGGAGCAATTCACCGCCCAACCATAAGAATTAGCTATGGATTCCACCCACAATCCAAATCATGATACCACGAATGCAAAGGAAGCTCCTACCAAGATCCAATCTCACTCTACCTAACCCATCTCTCTCATGACATACCCAATCTATTCACCACTGAGCAATCCAAGCCCTCATCCAACCATCGGTCCACCATGGCACTCTCCTCTTTCGCAACACAAGGTTGGTCTTCCCTTCCTCTGCTACACAATCCCTCATGGATCTTTTTCCTTTCTAAGGCAAGGAGAAAGAATCAAAGACTACTAGTTTCCTACTTTTGAATAACTTGGAGGAGACCTCATAGTTCAAACAGTCCATGAGAAACACTAATAGGGTTGCAAATTTTAATGGTGTTTTCTTTAGCTATTGTGGACATTCCAAACATGGTTCTTCCATCAAAACCATCCCATTTCCTCTCATTTCTTTGCAGCAAGTCCCCAACTCCCCACGAGCTCTTTCTAGCCATAATTCCATGGCGTTTTCTCCTCATTTGCAATTAATCATAATAGCAATGATTTCAATAAGTTCCTCCATGAACGAGGAGACGAAGAATATTCAAATGGGAGAATGTAGAATGATCATGGGAGAGGAATGCTCCCAATTCAAATGGAAGAGTGTAATAATGATCCATGAATGAGGGTCAATAATGTTTTTCTTCCAAGAGTTTGCATAAAACAAGTGCGCCCAAGTCAAAGATTGATGGGAAATGTTTGTAAGGAAGCATGTGCAAGGAAGGTTGTACTTCAAAGGACAAATGTCAAGTCATATCACCTATGCACCCTATTGTCACCTTATACACACCTCGGATAACGTGGAAGAAACCTTCAATCCACTAGGTGTGTCCTTGGGGGCAAGTCTCGAGTCAAGGTGCTGTCACATGATCCTCAACTCCTCCTTCTAGGCCAACTCCTAGCGAAGCCAAGGGGGGTAGTCCCTAATAAAAGAATCTAAGGTTTGAACTAAGCTAAGTACAAAAAATGAAATCTAGGAGTTTATTGCAAACAAGAGCAAGATATAAATAACTCTACACTAGAAGCATATATGACACATCAAAGGAAATTTGTTTATGTTAGAAAAAATAAAGCATTCAAGATACTTGCATATTCATGATATAACTTGAAAAGGAAATACAAGTGCTTGAAAGGAAATTGAAAAGAAAACATCGAAATGTAGACCAATGCCAATAATGTAAAGGTTGCAAGATGTATGTAATGTTGCCAAAATAGAGGTTGTATTGTAAGTGCTCTTGTAAATTTTATTATGAGTTTGTTAGGTGGAGTCATTGTTGTGAGTGCAAGTCACTATGTGATGTGTGCAAAGTGATGACAAGAAAATAAATATAATCTAGATTTGGCCTCTTAGAGGCTATCCCTCAAATTGGATGCTAAACTATGCAGAGGTCCAACGGGGAGGGTATCCCTCTGACTTCACACACAAGTTCAAGAGAATGTCGGAAGTCCAACACAGGGAGAACTAGGTTCTGAGAAGGCTCGTCTGGCTTCACACACAAACTCTCTGCAATTCCCAACTGAACAATAACAACCAAAAAATTGTCTTATTAAACTACTATGCATTGACCTACCCCCGTTCTGTATGAAACTTACTTCCAGAGATTGAGACTAAGCTCGCAGTGGAAGGGTCAAGAACAATACTAGGAGGAGCTGAGGGGATGGTTTATTTGCTAACTTGAAATACTGAAAATAAATTGCAGAAATAGAAACTAATCTAAAAAAATGAAATTTACTCTACAAAATGAAATCTGACTATGCTGATCTAAGAAATTGAAATCTATTCTAAACGTTTTGTGATGCTTGTGATTGATTTTAGCCGTAGTCTAAACGTTCTACGAAATTACTCTTTTCCGGAGATATTTTCAGGGGACATTTGCCCGAAATCCGACGAGAAATTGTTAGATCTGCAGATTTGAGTGATTATTTCTGTATAATCTGAGTGCCCCAGGGGTTTTTCAACATGTTGAATCCATTTATGCATTCAGAAATGGATTTTAAACAAGAAAAAATAGTGATTTCGTGCAAATTTATATCTCCAAATTTTGGCGAAAAAAAACCATTTCGCAGAACAGTTAGACAACGCCATTGATTTTATAGTTTATTTTAGCTTCTTAACTTAGTGAGAGTTGAGAGCATAAGCCAAAATGCGAAAAAAAAAAACCAATCACACAAAAGGACATTGTTCCCCCCAGGGGGGATGAAGAGTGGGTACTATGTAGCCCATTGATTTTATTAATGAAATTACAATTATCTTTTTTGGGATGACTTGTGATCATTCATTAGGGGGATCACAAGTCTTTACAAGTTTTTATTGAGTTTATTTGTGAAAGGTGTGCTCCTGGGTGTCCCGAAAGGTCCAAATCCGCCCAAAACGGACAGAGTCTCCTATTTGTTCACCAACCTACACAAAACAGCAAGCAAACAAGACTAAACAATGCCCAAAAACACTTTAGAAGTGTCTTTGGACAGTATAAGAAAAACCCAAAAAATATTCTAAGTTAAAACTACCAAAAACTAGCAAAATGAACTAAGGAAAACAAGCTAGAAAGCTTGTCTCCTTAGGGTTTTTGATTGTTGTTTTAGAAAAGCAAATAAAAGGCACTTAAATTGCAAAATATAAAGTTAAAGCTCTATGATAAAGTTCCTATTACTAGCGTTTAAATTATGCTATAAAATTGACTTGCAAAAGGAAACTTTATATGCTAAATCTAGCTCTAAAAGATGGAAAAAATCACCTATCAAAGCAAAGATCTAACAAGCATGTGCATACAAATTAAATCTACTTATGTTTTAACTTTAAAATATAGATCTAAGCTTGCATGCTTCAGAAGTAACCAAGATGAAAAATTTAGAACTTCTTGAGAAAGAGAGAAAGAGTGTCTGATGGAAAGAGATCTTTGGGCTGTGGAGTCCTCTTAATGTATTGTAGAGGGAAATTGTTCCGATAGAAGGAAATTGAAGATGTTGGAGACTCAAACTAGAGCCCTCCACTCCTTCAATCCAAAGGCCCTGCAAAATTGGAAGAATCCTGCAAAGAACTTCATCAAAGGTGGGTGCACCCACTTCCTACACATAAGATCCAGAAAACACGTCAATCAAGCTAGAAGAGCATAAAATCATATATCAAATATGCTAGAAATAACAAGATTTAGAAATGCAAGCTAGCTCTCTAATTCCTTATTATTCAAGGACAAATGAACAAAGTAATTACAAGAAGCAAATTTACCATAACCTCAACACATCAAATGGAACAATGGGCATCCACACATTTGCACAACACCACAAGAATGACCTCCAAAGTCTTCAATTCTTTATTCCACAAAGCTTGAAAGCAATACAACAACATAACCCCAAGTCCCAAATTCTAACTTAACCAGGGGAGAGCCTTCCTTATTATATAGCAAGAGGGAGGAGTTTCCAAGAGAGGGGGGCGCAACACTTGGAGAGGGAGGGCACACCACATGTGAGCAAATGGTGAGACAAGTGTTAATACATGGTTGCCACCTCTCATAGAACTCCTACAAGTTGCCATGTGTGAGTGAGAGAGGTAGAGAGAGGGTGCCACCTCTCAAGAAGTGGGCAGCCTTCCTCATGAGTGCACCACCTCTCCTCAAGGAGGGCGCACCTCACATTGGGGAATCCTCCTAACTCAAGTCAAACAACAACACACTCACCCATAACTCCTCTCCAAGTGCCAACAAGGCTTAGTAAACTTATGAGAGGGTGAGTTAACTTGAAACATGTCTCCCAAAAAATAGCACTTGCTGATTTTTTCTCTTTTATTTGTCCTTTATTGATTTTTTGTGAGTAAAATTAATATCAAGTGATTAAAATAAAAAATCACTAATGTCACTCACAAAGTGGGTACATAGGTAAAGTGGGTATTCTGAGTGTGAAAACGAATACCCCCAAGGCATATAATGCCTCCTAGTACCACTTGTTTAACTTAGGCATTATTTACAATTAAAATATCTCGTTTTTGCGAGAAAAAAATTCTATTTGGATAAAACATTAAAAAACCTAAGGGGGACTTAGCGCATTTCCATGAGACTCTAAGAGGATGATTAGCATGGTAATATACATTAGACACTAAACTTAGATAACCAAGCTAAGGTCTAACCATCAGTACACACTCCAGCTTTGGAGGAAATGAGTGAAAAAAACTCAAAAACTATAACTCGCTTAAAAAATTCAAGCAAGAAATAATTAATAAGTAAAAAAAACACTCTAGAGTGATGCACTCATGATTAAGTCTTAGAAGGCTAAGCCTTTTACAAGTTCATCGAAGAAGAAGAAGAATAAAAGGGGCCATAATGGCCGGATGGACTTCTGAACTCTGAATTTGAACAAGTATCTTGTTCAACTTTGGCGGCTCAACTTGCAAGTCCATCCTAGTGCAACTTGGTGGGTAACATTGGCTCCATATGGGTACATGTGCTTGATCTTTAAGAAAGGAGAGCATGCGAGAATCCAGAATCTGTAACCTACATCACAAGTGTCTTGCCGAAATAACATCAGTCACACATATATAGAAACCATCAATTAAAACATAAGTTGCATGAATAATATATATATATGTACAGGAAAGTGCAAAAGAAGAAAGTGAGATAATATACAAGGGAGAAGTAAAGATACGAAAGTAAAATACAAGGGAGAAGGGTTAGAGAGATATGTTACAAAGGATGCCCCATGGGCATCATATGTTTCCTTTGAGAAACTGTCCATATGGCTGAGGTAGTATGTATTTGGGTTAGCCATGCCATGGACAAAGTAAGACCGAATCTGCCTGAAGAAACCCTAGCTTGGATGACTTACTGAAGACCCTTTTCCAACTTTAATCAATTTGGGGCTTTTCTTGGGGTCAAACCATCTCTGACAAAAATATCCTTCTTTATTCCAACAATCTTTAAAGTCTTGTAAAAAATTTATAATTTCCAGAACCTGACTCTAGCTGTTGGATGACTGCCACTATTCAAAATGATCTGGAATTGATAGACTGCAATTTTCTCTGATTTTATCCTGACTATCTATCAATTCATTTGAAAGCTGAAAAAGTTGATACCGAAACTGCTGAAGCATCTTCCTTAACGGGTGCTAAGAAGTCGACCCACACTGCATTATCTGCCTTTGGGAGCTCTTCCTCATTCATCTGTTGGAAAGTGGGCTCTTCATGGAAATCTTCGCATATTGTATAACAAGGAGGATTCTTGTGCTTATCCATACTAGTAATTTCCATCTGACTTGGAAACCTTTGATCTTGGTAAAGATCATTCTTTCGGCACATGTCACTTGTCCAAGGTTGAAAAGTATTTATACTTGATTTCTCTTCTTGAATCAAGTGATTTTGCATGATGCTTAGTTGGTTGGTGTGGTTGGTTTCCATAATATTGATCATTTCTGTTAATTCCCCCAAGGGAACAGTAGAAGGTTCGTTATTTTCTGTGCAGACTGCTTTCTTTTCTAGTTTATCTGTCTTTGAAGAATCGCCCATGGTAAATTCAGGTAGATTAGATCTTCCTGAAGCTTGCATGTTTGACTCAATTTTGCAGGCTTGGGCTTGAGCCTCCTTAAGAAAAGATGGCTCTTTGTCTCTAAGCTGATAATAAATTTCATTACTGAAAGCTCCCATATAGTAGATGAGGATAGCATCGTTTGGAGGTCTGATGGCATCTGGGAGATCATGGATCAAATTATTAAAGCGTTTGGTGAACTCATTCATGGTCTCATTTTCTTCCTTTTTAATGGAATCGAAAGCATCTAACCAATGACAATCTTCATTTCTATCTCCCCATCTCTCTGAAAAGGCATGTATCAGCCCCTGCATGATTTTAAACTTATAATCATCCTAATCATGAAACCAATCATAAGTATCTTCCTCAAGAGACAAGACAAACAATTTCATTAGAACATCCTTATGAATATGTGCATCACACCACTTATTAATACACCACCAAAAGGCTTTGATGTTAGAGTTAGCATTATCAGCATTATAAAAAGCAGGCAAGTTTTCAATAGCTGCTTCAGGAAGTTCATGAGGATAACCAATTATTTCTGAAAAATCAAGAGGATTATAAAAATCATCCATTTTATTATGACATTAAGAAAGAAATCATGTGTTCACTCAGATACCAGATTATCAAGGATCCTACAAGAAGAAAGTTTGGCTATCCTCCTCCAAAAACCCTTTCAAGTTCAAGGATGAAGCTAAGCAAATTGTGAGTTCCTTCTTGCAAAATACTTTATCAAATTATTTTGAAGTGGAGTCGCCAGATGATCAAGTTAATTTTGAATATACAAGAAGCATCAAACAAAGCAAAAAGGCAAAAAGGAAAACAAAAAGTTGTACTCCGGGAATAGAAAGATTTATCCCCGGCAACGGTGCCAAAAAATGTTGCCCCCAAGGACACACTTAGTGGATTGAAGGTTTCTTCCATGTTACCCGAGGTGTGTATAAGGAGGCAACACGCCCCTTTTCCTTTCCCTTCTTGTGATATCATGGTCCCCTTGTTGCTTCTCAAGCAACCTTTTTGGTGGATATTACATTATTATGTATTTTCTTTTATTCATGCTTTTAAATACATGACCACACCGTGGAAAACATAACAACCACACTATAACTAATCCTATCCTATTATTGAGACTCGTGCACATTCACTAGTCGGGCCTTGGCCTTGAGCTCTGCACTAGGAATATTTACAATTCATTTACATTATTTACATAAGAAGTCATTTAACTTAGCCCACATAGCTTGACACCCATCACATAAACCGCATCATAGAAATAATACATGATTTAACATATAATAACTTAGGGGTCGATACCAGGGTATTGCATTCCCCTCCCCCTTGGAATAACACCATCGTCTATGAACCTTTTCTTTCCAACAATGAGACCATGTCCTCACTCTTTAGCTATGTCTGCAATGCTAACCTCTCCATTGGAAACTTGTCTTTGTTGGCTATCTTGAACAACAATGTTCAACAACTCCTTTCACAACCTTGAGGTGCTCCCAAGGCCCTAGCATTTCCACATATACGTATAGCAATAATCAAAGGGAACATACATGTTATAGCCATTTCTATGCAACAATTATTCCATCCATGGGAATTTCAAATTCATAATTGAAGCACATATATTCACAATACAAGATACAGTACGAAACTTTGGCCCAATATTTCTCTATATCAATATATCTTCGTTTCACATGGCTGCCACGAGCGACATACAGCTTATTATCTTCTCTGACACACCCCAAAATATATTGCCTCTTGATCCAATCCAACATTTGTCACGAATCTCACACAAAAAATTCATTCAAGTTACCTCTTCCTTGCAGCCACTCACCCTCACAAGATTAGGCATCCCCTTCTCTACTAAACAATCCCTCGGGTGATTCATTATTTGCTAAGGCAAGAGGAGTGAGGACTTTGTGTATTTTACTTACAAGGTATCCCACTGGAAACCTCAAAACAATCATTAGCTCAAGGCGATCAAGATATAGCACAGGGTTTCAATGTCATTATAGTAGCATCCTCCTTGTGCTTTCAACGGTCAACCTTATAGTAGCCATTATTTGTCCTCACTGGACAAATCCATTATCTCACTTATATCATAGACATACAATTACCATGAGATGTTATCATCAAACTTTCAATCAAAATTTTGATTTTGTTTCATAAGATAATTAGTTTAACAAATATAAGAGCCCCCTCATAATGTTGGCCTTCGCATGTAGTAGAAACTAGTCTTCATTATGGGCTTACTTTCATAGCCATATCCAACTAAACAAAACATGAGTATTCACGCATACAACCTTTTCATTGCCACATTCCCAACAACGCATGAAATGATCACAAAATTATATCACACCAATAATTCAATTATTTTCAACTGTAAAAAAATTTACAACAATTAAATAATGTTCATCATATCTGCAATATTAGTATAAGCATGCATTTTCACAATGTTGTCAACACATGCAATTACTAGCACAATCAAGCATATGTGCAAGGATTTAAGTATGCATAACCACAACTTGCACATTCACGTAGCCTACTCGTGCACACTTATATTACACTGAATACCATATCATCATGTCATGCAATCCACCATGACAAGTTGAAGGGCTTAGCCAACACCTTGACAAATCATCCACCCACCTTAGCAACGCTTATTTGACAATTTGGACACCTTCCTCTTCAACCAAACACAACAAGAGAAGGCCTTTCCTTTCTCTACTCAACAATGACTTAGGAACCCGTGCTCTTAAGTGTAGGCAAGAAGGTCATGATCCAAGACATCGACACAAGCAAGGAGAGCATTCGATATCTAGGCAGCAATATAGACTTTCCAAGTCCAACAACAAGACGGTCTCATACATGGTTGTCTCACATGGCATTCCTTTAAAAATTATGGGCATAAGAATTCACTTGTCTTCGTTATGTTCTCATAACCATCTCAACATGAGCATTTTTCATGAATGCATCAAAAGATTTCAAAATTTTACACATCTAGGGCTACCTTTACGATACCCCGCACTAGGTATCAACCACATGTATGCATTACAAATATCATTAAGTAAACACTCATGATATCCAACATGATTGAAGGAATTTTACCTAAATTCCCTTCATCGTGCATGTTATATTAGCATAGTTCATCATACCTATATGGCTTGACCCCCTGTGGGTTGCTTAGAATCTAGAATCCTGGTCCAATGGGCTATCGAGTCATCCCAATCTACTATCCTGATCCAATGGGCTATCGAGTCATCCCAATCTACTATCCTGATCCGGCAAATGCTTATTGAAAAACTTCACTAAAAGAACAAAATATATACATGAGAAAACAAAATTCTTCCTATCCTAAGCTACTTGGAGAGAAAAGCTACTTTCAAGTGTAAGTAGACTTCCAATGAAGCCATGTACATAGCCAACTCATTTAATTACTCCCAGCCATGGTTGACAGTATTTGTTTATTAGCGATGCTCCGAAGACAGACATTCCTCCACTAAGAAATGATAATAGTGCCATGGTGAGGTTGCAAAAATGAATTGTTGCTGAACATTTGTGGAGAACTATAAGGTTGTCTTTTGTTGTTCACCAACAATCTCATTGTCTTCAAAAATAACATATACCATCCATGGGACCCTCTTGTTGCAAACGTCCTTCTTATTTAGATGCTTGGAAGATTTTTTCTTCATTAAACTCTACTCCATACGAGCAATCAATGGCTTCTAAGTTTAATGTTAAGTGATAGCTTTTATTATCACTTTCATTGATCCCATGCTAACATCCCTCTTTCAACTCTATATAAACCAGGTGTGGCCATTGTGAACCCACTACAGCATTTCACCATGATCATGTTGAATAAGATCTCCATGTGTATATAATAGAGATTCATCAAAATTATCTTTCAACTCATTGTCATCTGTGATGTCCCGTTCCCAAGAGTAGGCCAGCAGGGAGTGACTTAGTAGTCTATTGTTCCCGTAGACTATAGTCAGGCACAAACAGGGAACGAGAGGAGAAATAAGGGAGATTTGATGGCTAAACGATGAATTAAGCCAAAAAACATAGGAAAAGTCACTTAAGCCTAAATCAACAGAGAAATAGAACGAAAAGGTGTTAAGGGGGGACTTAATTAATTAATTACTCAACTTAGGAGGAAAAGCGCCTAGCTTAAGTGAGGTCAATGGTGAATTAGATCTGGAAGAGTATAAAGGGAGGAATTTGACCTAATTCCTCATTATGTTATGTTATGATTTGATGTTGAGAGAGTTCCAGAGGAGGAGATTCGACTTCTACAGTTTTGTGGATTTCTGGAGGAAACCACCACCATTGATCAATTTCGGTGTTGAGAGACACACCCTAGCCCATCGGAGATACTAGCCAGGAATTTCACCATGCGATTCAGGAGTATCTAGTTTGCAGTGTTGCGCAGCTCAGCCAGTGAGGGCGCAAATCAAAGGGAGGGTTTGTGTAGATGCACGAGCTCAGAGCTCGTATTGCAGATACCTTCCAACCCAGTTGAGATCCAGCCAGAGCGCATAGATTGAGCCACCTCCCATCAGATCTGACGGTGGAATCTTTCCGGGCGCAGCTCTTGTGGAGGGATAGTTTGGGTTATAGACTGAGTATCAGATCAGATCCGAGGAAACCCCTCCAACCCAGTTCAGCATTAGCCAGGGCAATCATTTTGAGTCATATAGCAGCCGATTCCATTGGGGGAATCATTTGGGCACACTCAAAGAGTCCAGGAAGTGCGCAAACCCCCAGGGGGTGAGGCTGGAGCCTCAGAGGACAGATCTTCCATCCGACAGTCACCAGGATCGGTCTAGAGGCCAGGGCGCTTCTGTTGAGACAATTTCTAGCTCATTCCGACGGTTATAGCCTTCCGGACCAGTTTTCCAGTTTGTAGCGGTTACCGTGCTTCGCCGGAACTGTCGATCTTGCCGATCTATCCATGCATGCATCAGATTTGCCTTCATCTTCTAGTCACGGTTATTTTATGTTATTTGCTTGTATTCCAATTACGATCCATGAGATCTAACTGATGACTATTTTCTATATTTCCAGTATTTCCCTGCTTAAATCTCATAATACATATTATTGGGCGGTTGTTGTTCCTTATTTCCGCATGCATCATATATATTTTGTTTAAACCATAATGTATAACATGCACATGCGACAATCACAAAACATCTCAAGAACATAACTAAAACGCATCCAAAAACCCCCAGAGTATCAAATCTGAAGATAAAACACATCCAAAAACCCCCAAGAGTATCAGATCTGTGAGACAGAATACTAGATCAGCAATAGATATCCAAATCAGCTGGATCAGGGATATTTCAGTGGTATCAGAGCTTTAGTCCTGCCAGCCTGTGACTAAAGACGATGGGTGCAGTAGAAGACCCAGATGGTCGTGAGCACGTAGGTGACGAATATGTCACTACAACAGGCGCAAGGAAAGAAGGCCTAGGCCCTACTTTCCTCCTTTCCCTCCCAGCTCAGAGGAAGAGTAAGAGGCACACAAAGAAGCAGAGAGAAGAGCATAACGTGAGGCAAAGAGGATGCTAGGAGACAGATATGAGTGACCAGAGGGCAGTGGTAAGGCCCCCATGGAACCAGAGGCAGCCTTCATGCAGGTTATCAACGATATGTTAGCTAGTCAAGGGACCATGTCTCAGTCCTTGGCACAGGTGTCTGATAGATTAGCTATGGTGGGCACCCCGGGCACACAAGCCCCACACGCAGCACAGGGGAACTCAAAGGCAGGCAGTAGACCCCAGTCACCCACTCGCACATACACCTCTACGCGTAGGATTCCCAGACCTTTGTTTCCCAGTTTCCAGAGGGCACCCCCGGTAGCAGCACAGTTGTCGATAGCACAGAGACCGCCCACTCATGCAGAGGACATTACAGAGTATCAGAGGGAGTATGCAGCATTAGGTCGTGACTTCCATCAGGACATGACCCTAGTCGAGTATTGTGGACTCAGACTCAGGAACCGCCCCAGAGAGCCACAGAGAGGAGGGTTGTAGCAGCAGCATGGGCATAACATTGATTTCATCCGAAAAGTTGGTAAACTCACCATACCTTCTTTCGACAGATCGTCCAAATGCACCGCCAGAGCTCGGGTACAGAAGCTAGACACCTACTACAAGCTCAACCAGATGACCGAGACAGAGGCCATCAATTTCGCTACCTTACACGTGGAGGGTGAGGCACACGAGTGGTGGTATCATGGATTGGTGACATTGGGCCACAGTCGCATCACCTCCTACAGGCAATTCACAGAGAGACTTATTGATAGATTTGACAGGAGGGGAGTGACAGATATATCTGAGCCCCGACTGATCATGTTATTCACAAAAGGGCTCATAGAACCCTTAAGAGGATGGGTGAAGGCATACCGACCTCACACCTTGCAGGATGCCATCCTACGCACTAGAGATTTGGTAGACTCGGTGCCAAAAACTAAACCCTTTTCCAAACCCTTCGTACCACAGAAGGATCAAGACCGGAAGCCATTCCAAAGAGAATGGAAAGGCAAGGAGAAGTTGGATGATAAGACGACGCAAGAGCTTATGAGGAAGAAGCTTTGTTTCAAATGCAGAGATCCTTGGGTCCCAGGCCACAGGTGCATGGGCAAGAGAGAGATTCATTATATTGAGGTGGCATCAGACAGTGTGGACGGTGAGGAGGAGGAGCAGAACAATGGATCCACCAACTCTGAGGAGGAGTCAAAGCAAGCAGAGGAGCAGCCTCCCCGTAGATCACCAACAACGGCAGGGGCCCACCCACCGATAGTTCCACAACCTCCTAAGCAGGCTAGTAGATGGAAACCAGCAAAGGGAGGAGTCATAGCGACCCGTTCTGGTGTTCCCAGGTACGACACCCTCTGGATCAGAGGGACTATTTAGGGGCAACGAGCAATCACCCTAATAGATGGTGGGGCCACCCACAACTTCATCGATGCTTCATTGGTATCGAGACGGGCCCTTCAGACAGAGGAGTTTGAGGGATTTGATGTCGCAGTAGCAGATGGCCATACAGTGGAGTGTCTAGACAAAGTCCCGGACTTGGAGATCAAGTTAGGCAACTACACCATGAGAGATACATTTTATGTGGTTGACCTATCAGAGTGTTGATTTTTCAATAAGCTAGGTTAAGCATGAAGTTCATTCCATTTTAGCATTTCACTTACCCATAGACAATAATGTTGCAGCAACCAAGATCACAAGAAGAAACACAATGCACAACACTAGAAGTATCCAAACTCACATGAAAGATATGATTCCACAATGGGGAATCTTCCTTTACTTATATTAGACTTGTCCTATCAACAGAAGTGTCTATTTGCTCAACATGGCTGACCTCACTAAGTCACAATATAATTATTATTATTATTATTATAATTAATATTAACCAGATTAATTATCTTTTACATTTATTATTAAACACATTAAGGTGGGGCCAACATGTACCCTTTACATAACAATTAGGGTTACAGGCAGGTCTGACTCTTGAACAATATATAGCGAAGGATCTGATACACCCACTAGTGCTCATCCACTAAGGGCACATCCATAGGGATGTCATATCTCTGGTTCACTGCATTACATAGAAGAACCAGATCTTCACACGTTCACCTGTGCTCGTCCACAGGCACGTCCACTCTACAAATCTTCTTTCCCACTACCTCATACAGGAGAACCATCTGGAGTCTTCTCGTCAACTATGTTGCTCAGAGGAGACTAATACATAATCTTCATTTATGTTCACATGACGATGAACCCAGCACTTTGGGATTTCACACGTTCACCTTGTGCTCAGCCACATGCACGTCTACCTCAACAGATCGCCTTTCCCAGTGGATAATCATCTAGAGTTCTTCTCAACTCTCTGAATGGAGGAGGTAATCTCTACGTTCCTAGCTCTGTCTCAGGCAAGAACCACGTACCCTTCTTAGGGGCTTTCTCTCAGGTTTGTAAGCTGAGAGAAAGACTCACATAGCTGCAATGGTCCACATTTCACAGGTTTGTAAGCTGGAGAATGTCTCACATAGCTGCAATCATCAACACTCCCTCTCAGCTAGGGAGGCATTTTCCACCAGGCCAAGTCTCTCACGGAAATAATCGAACTTTGTATTGGCAAGTGGTTTAGTCAAGATATCTACAATTTGTTCATGAGTAGAAAGATATTGCACGTGTATTGTCTTTCTTTGCACCATGTCTCTAATATAGTGATACTTGATTTCAATGTGTTTCGATTTTGTAAATCCATTTGGAGGTCACTACTGACTTTCCCTCTGGTCTTGGAACATCCCATACATCATTTTTTAATATAGATTGGTATTCTTCAGTCATGGCATCTTGCCATACTTGTTCACCTAAAGCTTCTCCATGACAAGTTGGCTCTGAGTCAATAATGTGGGTCATGGCTGAAAGGTAGCTTGAGAATCTCTTTGGTCTCTTGCTTTCTCTGGTTGCTCCTTGTGGAGCTTTATGCCCTTCTGCTTCTTCTAAAGTTTGTCGAGCCCAAGCAGGCCTTTTATGTCCAACTGTGATGTCTCTAGGTATGTTGCTTGGGGCAACTGAATCTTCTGGAGCAACTCGATCAACTGGATCTATTGGCTCATCTGGAATAATATTTGTCTCCCTCTGAACTGTTGAAGGAGGAGGAGGTATAGTTTCACCATCGATTTCCATCTGAGCTTCTCTGGATTTCTGGAAGGCTGCTTCTTCTTCAAAAGTAACATCTCTACTTACTTCAATTTGTCTCTGACCTGGGATGTAGATTCCATATGCCTTTGAGGATTCGATGTATCCCACAAATGTACCCTTTCTTCCTAAAGGTTCTAGCTTGGATCTCTTTTCTTTGGGTACATGAAGGTACACAGTGCATCCAAATATTCTAAAGTGCCTGATCTCAGGCTTCACCTTGGTGAATGCTTCTTATGGAGTAATGTTCTTCAGGATCTGATGAGGACTACGCTTTTGAACATATATTGTTGTCATACAAGCTTCTGCCCATAGAGTCATAGGTAGACTCTGATCATGTATCATTGCTTTAGTTGCCTCAATGATAGTTATGTTTTTCCTTTCAGCAACCCCATTTTGTTGAGGGTTGTAAGGAACTGTGAACTCCCTCTTAATTCCTGCTTCAATACAA
>ML806211.1:88515-99403 GCA_009831015.1 Picea engelmannii | reverse complement strand
CTGGGAAACCCTTCTCAACAAGGGAAGAAAACCCAGCCAAATCCTTTGCTATATTCTTCAAGAGAAAGACCTTCACCACCAAGAAATACCTAGCACACAAGAGGGTGCTCAAACCCTAGAAGACTAGCGCCCAAGAGAGGTGCTCACTTTTCCCAAGTAAATGTACTTGCTGAAATTTCTAAACTCACATGAAAGATATGATTCCACAATGGGGAATCTTCCTTTACTTATATTAGACTTGTCCTATCAATAGGAGTGTATATTGGCTCAACAGGGTCGACCTCACTAAGTCACAATATAATTATTATTATTATTATTATTATTATTATAATTAATATTAACCAGATTAATTATCTTTTACATTTATTATTAAACACATTAAGGTGGGGCCGACCTGTGACCTGTACCCTTTACATAACAATTAGGGTTACAGGGAGGTTTGACTCTTGAACAATATATAGCAAAGGATCTGATACACCCACTAGTGCTCATCCACTAGGGGCACATCCATAGGGATGTCATATCTCTGGTTCACTGCATTACATAGAAGAACCAGATCTTCACACATTCACCTGTGCTCGTCCACAGGCACGTCCACTCTACAGATCTTCTTTCCCACTGCCTCATACAAGAGAACCATCTAGGTCTTCTCGTCAACTCTGTTGCTCAGAGGAGGCTAATACATAATCTTCATTTCTATTCACATGACGATGCACCCAACACTTTGGGATTTCACACATTCACCTTGTGCTCAGCCATAGGCACGTCTAACTCAACAGATCGCCTTTACCACTGGATAATCATCTGGACTTCTTCTCAACTCTCTGAATGGAGGAGTTCATCTCTACGTTCCTAGTTCTGTCTCAGGCAGGAACCACATACCCTTCTTAGGGGCTTTCTCTCAGGATTGTAAGCTGAGAGAAAGACTCACATAGCTGCAATGGTCCACATCTCACAGGTTTGTAAGTTGGAGAATGTTTCACATAGCTGCAATCATCATCACAGACACAGATGTGGTTTTGGGAGTCCAGTGGTTTATCACCTTGGGTAAAATCACCACCAACTACCAGACCTTGGAGATGGGATTCAGAGACAGTGACGAGAAGAGGGTTGTCTTGAGGGGCATGTCGACAAGAGCACCCCGGATAGTCTCAGCCAAGAGGATGGAGAGGATCTTTAGGCATGGGGAGGCAGCATTTGCTGCAAAGTGCTTGATCATTACACGAAAGGATTTTGAGGGTCGACAACAGTATCAAACAGAGATCGGGAACTTGTTGGGACGACATCAACAGGTTTTTGGGTCGATTCCACCAGGAAGACTATCGGACAGGGGATATGAGCATACCATTGAGTTGGAGGGGGGGGTCAAACCCATTATCACCCCCCCCAATCGTCATCTTAAGAGGTTCAAGGATGAGATAGAAAAAGCAATCAAGGAATTGTTGGCGATGGGACACATCAAACCTAGTAGCAGTCCATTTGCCTCTTCAGTTGTCTTAGTCCTGAAGAAGGATGGTACCATGAGGATGTGCATCGATTACTGGGCCTTGAATAAGAAAACCATCAAGAACCGGTATCCTATCCCTCGCATTGACGAGTTGATGGATGAGTTGCATGGGGCAATTTTCTTCTCGAAGATTGATCTACGATCTGGATATCATCATAGAGGACATAGAGAAGACGGCATTTCGATGCCATTTTGGCCATTTTGAGTTTCTAGTTATGCCATTCGGGCTAACCAATGCACCAGCTACATTCCAGTCTGGCATGAAGCACATATTTAGGGGGCAGTTGAGGAAATCAGTTTTGGTTTCTTCGATGACATTTTGGTCTATAGCAAGACATGGCAGGAGCATATGGGGCACTTGGAGGAGGTGTTGAGCATCATGGAGGCGCAGTCACTATACGCCAAAGAGTCCAAGTGTGAGTTCGGGATGACAGAGTTGCTTTACTTGGGCCACATCATCAGTGCACAGGGGGTTTAGGTACATCAGGAGAAGGTCAGGGCCATTTTGGATTGGCCAACACCCAGGAGTTTGACAAAGTTAAAGAGCTTCTTTGGGTTGTGCACTTATTACAGGAGGTTTGTCAGGGGGTTTTCGCAGTTAGGAGCACCACTCACATATTTGACCAAGAACGGTGCCTTTCAGTGGACAGAGGAGTCACAGTGGACATTTGAGAAGATGAAGGAGGTTATGAGCACATGCCCTATTCTAGCCCTTCCAGACTTCTTGCAGTCGTTCATCTTGGAGTGCAACGCATCAAGGGTGGGGATTGGGGCAGTGTTGATGCAGGGAGGCCACCCCATTGTGTTTGAGAGCAGGAAGCTCAACGAGTCGGAGCGACTCTACTCTATTTACGACAAGGAAATGCTAGCAATCATGCACGCCTTAACCAAATTCATGCAGTATCTGGTGGGTAGCAGTTTTGTAGTGAAGATTGATCACAACAGTCTCAAGTATTTCCTGGATCAGAAGGACCTCAGTGAGAGAAAACAGAAGTGAGTCTCAAAGATCCAAGCCTTTGACTTTGACATTGAGTATGTCAAGGAAAAAAGGAACGTCGTGGCAGATGCCTTGTCTAGGAGGCCACCACGGTGTTCGATGATGGACATTTGCACAGATTGGAAAGCACATTTGTTGGTGGGATATTCCAAAAACAAATTTGCTTGTGATGTGATGGATGGGCAGGTGGTTGATGATAGATACCGGATACTAGATGACGTCATTTTCTACAAAGACCGGATCTACTTGGTTCCAGAATCTATCTTAAAGGGAAAGATTCTAAAGGTGTGTCATGATTCGCCTGCAGCAAGGCACCAGGGGTATTTCAAAACTTACAGGCAGATCAGAGAGAGATTCTCGTGGAAGGGACTCAAGGATGATGTACTGAAGCATATCCGGGAGTGCACGACTTGTCAGCAGAACAAGTCAGAGTAGACACACCCAGCAGGGTTACTTCAGCCTCTACCCATTCCAGAGCAGAAATGGGAGAGCATTTCTATGGATTTCATCGTAGGCCTCCCTCGCGTGTAGGGCAGGAACTGTATATTTGTGGTGGTCGACAGGCTGACCAAATTTGCACATTTCTTTTCCATACCCACGGACTACAAGGCCATACAGGTAGTAGAGTTGTTTTTCAGAGAGGTATTCAGATTGTCTGGCGTACCCAAGCAGATAGTCAATGATAGAGATGGGCACTTCATCAGCGCATTTTGGTAGGAGCTTTTTCAGTTGACAGGCAAAGAGGTAGCCATGAGTACCAACTACCACCCACAGGCAAATGGACAGACAGAGATTGTCAACAAATGGGTGGAGGGGTATCTGAGGAACTATGTGGGAGGACAACAGCGCACATGGGTGAGGTGGTTGCACATGGGTGAGTATTGTTACAACACGACTCACCATATGTCTATCAGGATGTCACCATTTAGAGCATTGTATGGATACGATGCACCCACTTTTGTGGAGACTGTATTTGGGGATAGCAGGGTCCCGAGGGCCAAAGATTGGGTGGAGGAGAGCCAAAGGATTCTGCGAACAGCCAAGGAAAACTTACAGGCAGCACAGAACCAGCAAAAGATCTATGCAAACAAGCAGAGGGTCGAGTACAGTTTCGAGGTTGGGGACTTGGTTTTTCTGCAGTTACAGCCATACCAACAGTCCTCCTTGAAGAGGAGCGCAGCAGAGAAACTGAAACTGAGATTTTATGGGCCATACAAAGTCATCAAGAGGGTAGGCGAGGTGGCATACGAGCTAGAGCTACCAAAGGGTAGCAAGATTCATAACGTCTTTCACGTTTATTGCCTTAAAAAGGCAGTGGGATAGCAGATCAACACTTCAAAGGAGTTGCCACCCTTAGATGAGGAGGGCCAGTTGGAGTTAGTGCCAGAGGAGGTGCTCAAGCAGAGAGAGCGCAGGTTGAGGAACATGATCATCAAGGAGTGCTTGGTTAGATGGAGGGGACTCCCAGTGGAGGATGCCACGTGGGAGGGGAAGCATATTTTGCAGCACCCAGGATTGATGTTGCTTGAGGACAAGCAATCTCAGGAAGGGAGGACTGTGATGTCCCGTTCCCGAGAGTAGGCCAGCAGGGAGTGACTTAGTAGTTTATTTGTTCTCGTAGACTATAGTCAGGCACAAACAGGGAACGAGAGGAGAAATAAGGGAGATTTGATGGCTAAACGATGAATTATGCCAAAAAACATAAGAAAAGTCACTTAAGCCTAAGTCAACGGAGAAATAGAACGAAAAGGTGTTAAGGGGGGACTTAATTAATTAATTACTCAAATTAGGACAAAAAGCACCTAGCTTAAGTGAGGTCAATGGTGAATTAGATCGGCAAGAGTATAAAGGGAGGAATTTGACCTAATTCCTCATTATGCTATGTTATGATTTGATGTTGAGAGAGTTCCCAGAGGAGGAGATTCGACTTCTACTGTTTTGTGGATTTCTGGAGGAAACCACCACCATTGATCGATTTCGATGTTGAGAGACACCCTAGCCCATCGGAGATACCAGCCAGGTATTTCACCGTGCGATTCAGGAGTATCCAGTTTGCAGTGTTGTGCAGCTCAGCGAGTGAGGGCGCAAGTCAAAGGGAGGGTTTGTGTAGCTGCACGAGATCAGAGCTCGTATTGCAGATACCTTCTGACCCAGTTGAGATCTAGCTAGGGCGCATAGATTGAGCCACCTCCCATCATATTTTGACAGTGGAATCTTTCTGGGGGAATCATTTGGCCGCACTCAGAGAGTCCAGGAGGGAATCATTTTTATAGAGGTGGTTCTCTCTTGATATATAGGAAGATTCTTTGTATGGTTGTAGATGAATGTAAAGGGTGAGTGCTAAAGAGCAAACCCCAAAAGATCTTCCAACAAAGGTCTCATTTAGCAAATTTATTCATTAAGCACATCATCTTATTCATGGAATTAAAAATAAATAAATATAACTAAAAGAGATTTGTACAGAATTTGCTTTCGGCAGATATTTTGCCTTCCTTTTAAAATGTTCTAAACCCAGAATCAGCAATGAATTTGCAAGATGAAAGAAGAGTAAAATGGACAGGTCATCAAAGAACTTTAGATGAGTATTGGATTTAAAACTAAAAAAGAATATGATGAACACACTCCAAAAATCTCATACTCAAAAATCTCAAAGTCTAAGAAATCATTAGAGTTATGCCCTGAAATAGCTCTGTGTGGGAGAAATTAATAGTAATATCCCAAATGAAATAAGCTTAAAAAATGTATGAAACAAGAGGGTTGAAAGAAGCCTCAACAAGATTTCAATGACAATTACATAAACTTAAATAAACTGCATCTACTTTTTACAAGCAGGGATTTTGCTCCTCTGGACTTGGAATATCATGAAATGACTGAACAATTTAGAGACAGAGTTGATCAAACCTAGATCTTCCTGTAGGAAAACATAAATGGAAAATCTAATGGAAAGAGTCTAGCAGAGAGAAAGATGAAAGGGAAAGTCACACAGGTTGATTCACAAATCTTTGGAAAGAAAAAACTTGCTTCCAGCAAAAAGACCCATGTAGCAAAACTCTCCAACCGCCAACGGCTCCAATGCCAACCTTTTGAATATGCTTGTTCTTCTCTTTTGTAATCTCTTCTCATCTTCTTGAAACTGATTTTTGGTTAGGGTTTTCCCTATTGGTGCAATGAATTAATCCTTTTAGTAAATATGAGTTTTGGTATTCGTGTCAACATCTAGGACCCACTTTAGAAGCTCAGGAATTGTATTAAATAAATCAATTTTTGAAAATAATTTTTTTTTTTCACTGAAAATAGTCTCAACTGTAATATAATTTTTAGGCCTTGATAACTGATATTTCAGCCATTGAAACCAATTCTAGAGTGTTCTTCATCTCTTTACCTTACCAACGAGCTCTCGTTTGCTCAAAACGGATGTCTAGATCAAAAGATATGAGCTTTGGAAGATGAAAACTCAGCCATCGTTGATCTGTCTTCATGGATTTTGAGCCTTAAATTTCCAAATTCGAATTATTTATTCCACATGCACTGTGGGAGGGTGCTCTTGATATATTTATATGGAAATTCCATCTCCATATCCTTTGTATGTGAGGTTGAGTGAGCCATAGGATTCCACGTAGCTTATGTACAATGTATCTTTTGACCGCCACATCATCACCCAGTCATCATGCCAACTAATTATCTAGTCATCTCTATCCATCCATGTGTCACCCGAGGGTAAGTCCATGTCACTGCCACGTGTCCTCATATAATAGGTCTTGACGGCCACGTGTCATTTGGAGGTTTGCCCAAAAATAAAGGGAAATAAATTAGGATAAGAAATGTTATTGAGAAATAACATTAAAATGAATGATGTGTTTACGTGAATGCAGAGATAGGTAAGGAGGTAAATCTTGGTAAAAAAGACTAAGTATTAAGAGGTTGTGGGGTTACGTGAATGCGAAGGAAGGTAAGGAGGTAAATCTTGGTAAAAATGACGAAGTATTAAGAGGTTGTGGGGTAGCAAAATCGTGGACGAGGTGGAGTAGGTGGTAAAAGTTAGTAAAAAGAACTTATAAAAATGACTAAGTATTGAGGGAAGTCTTCACGGAGGAGAGGGATCCAGAGGAGCGGGACTATGCACAAGCGGGACTATGTACAAGCAAGATTGTGGACGAGCGGGAGTGCGGGGTATATGGAAGAGTCATAAAAATCATGCAAACCCACGGTAATATTAAGAAATTTGACTAAGGGTTGGTGAGTGAAGGTAAATCATGGAGTTACGTGAAATATGGAAAAAATGAAAAATAAAGGAATGGAAACGGAAAATGGAAACTTGAAAAGGAAAGGAATAAGGAAAAAGGAAAAAGAATATGAGAAAGGAAAATAGAAATGGAAAATGAAATAATGGAAAGGAAATGGAAAATGGAAATAGAAGAAATGAACGTAGAAATAATAATGGAAATGGCTAAGTATGGAATAAGTTTAGTATGGAATAAGTTAAGTATGGAAATGGTGTGGAAGATTGGAAAAATGTCTAAGTATGGAGAGTAGAGTGGAAAGAGATAAATGACTAAGTATGGAGAGGAGAGTAAGGAATGTGAGGGTATAAGTGAGAGTATAGTAATAATACTCAGTCAATATTTCAAAAATGGAGGCGGAAATTGGTGAATAGAGGAGGAAAAATGGCGATATCTTGGGCATTTGACATCTATTTTCGATTCCGTAAGAGGGTGAACGGAGTTGAGACATGGGGATATTTAGTGAGAAGATAGACATAAGCAATTTCCTTCTTTTAGTATCCTTTCTCTTCCTTCTCTTTTGTTTCAAAGAGAAACTATCCTTGTTAGACTTTCATGATGAAGAAGAACTGCAAAAATTGAAGCTGATTGGAAACTTTTTGGGTCTTCACGATCAACAATTGAAGATTATTTGGAGCTTTCCAAGTTCAAAAAACAAAAAATTTAAAATTTAAAAAAAAAATGGTCTCTATTTGATGGGTGAAAACACATCAATGGGCTGCCATTAACATCCCTGATGTTACTTGTTCAAGTGGTACCTTGTGGGAACTTCCAACATCCCTTCACCAACCTCTCAACAAGTATCTTCTTGTCCTTAATCACTCCTAGCAACACAAGTAGCAACAACAATAATTAGTCATCATGCCACACTTATTACTATATGTAACAGCATATATGTCTATCCCTGTCTATATGCACATTACTACATATTTATCCCTCAATATGTTCACTAGTGCATATAAATTTCAACAGATTTCATCTCTTGCATTTGGCAGCATTCTTATGCCTTAACTATTTGCACATCATCACAGTTCTCAAGCCAAAGAGATATCAACACATAGCAAGAAATGGGTTCAAGAAAACTCCCTTCCAAATTCTATGCCCAGCAAGGGTTTCCATAGTTCATCATTGATCCAATTCATGGGTATACTTCCAATCACATGCACAAGAACATTCGCTGTAATTTTATCTCCAAATAGCAATTCCTCCTTCCATATACACAAGTATCATCTACCACTTCAGACAACAACTAGATTTTCTTAAAAAAAAAAAAAAGATAAGGTGAGAAACTTCTTTTAGAGTCATAATTACACTATTGCCCATGTCCAACTCTTTGCGTTGCCCTATTCCTTGACACTTGCAACCTTCAAGTTGTCATAGGTTGTCTATAGAATCCACCTAATTCTTAACAACTTGTTCTACCTTTCCTTAGACAATTCCAACCCAAGCATAATCCTGTCATTCGTCATCAACTACTTCCTAGGCAAGGTGAACTTTGTCGTTCACTTCACATTCTTCATGCATAAGTTGCCAATTCAGATCTTGCAACTGACTATCATGATTCCCACCACATGTCATGATGTCCATCATGATCTGCAACTTTCCCTAACACACGTAGATTCTCCACTAAGATGTTTATCCATCACATGCATGCATGGCATGTCCTCATTGTTTGATGACCATTTTATTGATCCATCACTAGTTGTAACCTCAACCGAACATAGCATGTTCTCTTCTTCTTGGCACATTTCCTCTACCAAGCATTGTTATCATGTTGCATTCAATAACCAGCTACAAAAACCAAGAGCACCCACAACTCTTCTCTACAATCAATGTTCCATGTGATGATTGCAAACAAATGCACTATAGGCATTTCTCACTAAGGACATCAACAACCTTGATCTCTTTCCCTTGTCATGCTTGACCTTCAAGTCAAATACGCCAAGTACACAGAGCCATCCTCAATCCAACATTCAACCCGCTAGTTGACGAGCCCCTTAAACTACCATGTTCTTGCCTAGCAAATTGTGCCTTCACATCATTGTGCAAGCACCATTACAAAATGTATGCAGTCATCCTCAATGATTTTGCATCTGGTATGCTCATACTTCATCATAGACCCCTTTCCCCAAATTTAAGATACTTCAAGGGTCATCCACATTGACAATTACCTTGTCAAGTCATGCCTAGAGGCTCTATTATGCAAATATTTTAGAGTAACTAACTTCAACAACCAATAGAAGAAAATTAGGCGAGAACTAGAAAAACATTTGTATTGGGGGATAATAATATTCTCATTTATGAACACCCAGGAACATGTTGTTCCATTGAACCTCTACATCCTTCTAAAGATGAAAACTTGCCCCTTTTGGCACTTTGTCCATTGTCATAAAATCTAACGAAAATAGCTCTCTTTCAAACCATAAAGATATACGAAATTATCCAAATTTCTAAGGAGATGAAATGTTGACTTGGAAAAATTTCCCAAATCTTTTATCTCAAAGCACTTTTCCTTGATATACAGTTTCCAAAACTGCCAAAGATGTCCTAGAATAGTAGATTTTCCCCCAGTTTGTCAATTTCACTAAGAATCCCTTGGGATCTATCCAAACGATTTTTTTGGTTTTCTCAAGCCTACCCATAATCCCTCTCGTCCAAATTTCATTATGAACGACTACTAACAAAAAGTATGGTGTCATCCTCTGAAAATGTCTCTTGCCAACTTTTTGGGGTTCAGTGCCAAATCTGCAAACTAGTGCTCAAGGACATTTTCATAAATACCATAATTGTAGATTTCCACCTAAAACTACAAATCCATATGAATCTACATGTTCCAGTTATGTCCAAAATAAGATTTTGGTTCCAAACTTGTTTTTGTTTATTTTTGTAACTTGTTTTTGTACCATCATATACTAGCATGTCGTCCTTTTTATGTACCCTGATCATTGGCCAATGACGTTGAAGAACTATTTTGAACATCGACATCTATCACACCATCGACCTCTTTTGAAATATCGTCCTCTTTCTAAGGATTGGCCTCCTTTCGAACTCAACATTGGCCTCCTTTCACATAAGGGCCATCAATGTTTCTCGAACCTTTGTCATCAAACTTTCTTCGAACATCAACCATTGGGCCTTCTTCAAACTTCAAAGCATTTCGAACCATCGACCCTCTCAAAGCTTCAGGCTCCTTTTGAACTTCAACCCATCGGGCCACTTTGAAACTTCGAGGCATTTCAAAATATTAGTCCTCTTTTGAAGATCAACCCGTCAAGCCATTTCGAAAGTTCGAGTCATTTGTGCCTTATCAAACATCGAGCCATCAGCCCCTTTCAAAACTTTGGGTGCTTTTTGAAAATCAACTCCTTGAATTTTGGAGCATTTTTTAACATCAGCGTCTTTCCAAACTTTGCTCTGTTCGGATAATTTGATCCATCAACCATCAAGTGAACGTCAGACTATGGCCCAACTCAAAGAGTGTTCCATCAGGCCAATTCGAAAGAGTGTTATTAGGCCCATCAACCTACATCAAAAGAGTTTACTTCAAGCCCATTTAAAATAAACCCATTGGGCCTATTTCAAACCATGGCCATTGGCGATCCTTCAAACATTGGCCCATCGGGCTAGTTCGAAAAATCAAAGCATCTGTTCAACTCAAAGGGAAAAACTACCCTAAAATATAGAAGAAAAATCCCCAACCTCTAACAGTTGACTTCGACCCATCAGGCCTATTTCTAATTTCGGGCCAATTTGAAGATTGACCTTCTTTTACACTTCGGGCCATTGGCCCCTTTCGAACTTAAATCCATAAAGCCTATTTCAAACTTTGGGAAACTTAGAAGGAAAGGCCCCATTATCAAGCCAATTCGAACAGCGGCCCATCGAGCCATTTCAAAGCATCAATCCTTTTCAAGATGTCAACCCATTTCGAACATGCTCTTCCCAAAACCACTATAGGCACACATTGCCTCGATCAATCCATCTAACGCTATAGGTCGAATTCCACCCAAAATCGTAGGAACAAGGTGTTAGAATATAGAAGATTGTGCTCGTTTTACCATTGACAATACCCTCGTCACCCAACCACAGGCCGAAGCCACCCTC
>ML806211.1:25786-38131 GCA_009831015.1 Picea engelmannii | reverse complement strand
GCTTATTGAATAATAGCAGATAGTCATTGAAGTACTAACCCTTTGAGCTATAGCCTGCAAATATATATATATATATATATATATATATATATATATTGTATTGCTTGTTGTTTTGTTCCCGGCAGGTGTTTTCAATAGGGCATACACTTCATTTATTGGCTAATTAGCCGGACTGTCTGACTCTGGTGGTAACCTGTGAGGAGGGAACTCTGAAACTTGACCTAATACCTTCTGCCTCTTCAAACCCCAGGTTGTCGGGGACGTCTCCCCTGGGCTAACCTCCCTAAACAGAAAGGACCTCCCCATCGAGGTGACATTGGGTGGGGAAGGTTCCTGTTACGCCAGTTTGATCTCTATCCTTTAGCCTTTGACTTAAACTACAAACTGAGCGATAACAGGGTCCAGCAGCCTCAATCTCAGCCATTGAGGCTCAAGGCTGGGAACACATCTCAAGGTGAATGGGGGGCTACTAAGGAGATAAAAGGAGCATGAGGGTGAGAGGACACTCACTATTCTCATTTGTGAGGTTGAGCAAGTGAGGAGAAGAGGGAGCTGAGGCAGTGTTCGTTGAGGAAGAAGACGAGTAGAGCTAAGAGGGACACTTTGGCTAGGCAGAATCTGCAGTGAAGAGCAGAGCCAGAATAGCAAGCATATTTCAGCAGAGAAGAGGGCCATCCTACAGGCCGTACAGCAAAGGAAAAACGGCCACAACAGGTCGTACTTTATCAACAGCAAGCGGGTGAAAATCTGAGGCCAAAACAGGTCGATTTCTGAGCAAGAGAGGGCAGCACAGGCCGTACTGTACAGGACCGTACATGTTGTACCTTGTTGGGTCGTACAACCTCTCCTTAGCTGGGTCGTACTGCTAATTAAAGGCTGGTTTTTATCTGTTGTAATTTTTTAGTAATTTCTGTTGCATTTCCTCTTTCCTATGAAGCCAATAAAGCCCTTCTTTGCTAGTTTTCCCCACACTGAGGTTTCCAGGGTAATATATGGTGTCTTGTGAATTTTATGTGCTTGGTTCTGTATGTTTCCGCTATCATTTTTTCTATTATTTAACTCAACTGTAGGTTACTAGCGTAATTTTCAGATTTATATCAGCAAGGATAAATTTCTGTGTTTTAATAAATTACTGTCTGTAATTGTTAAATTTGGCAGCATCGACAGTCATTCTCCAATGAGAGGCCATATGGGCCACCCTGAGGCTGGCCAGAGAGATTTGGAGAATCAACCAGTCTTGTGAGGTATTGATAAAAGCCAGGGGGAACGTACAACCTCTATGAGTCAAACCAAAAGTCGGGACGAACGAGATGCTATGTAAGTCTAATGCAAAAGCCAAGGGGAACGTAAAACCTCTGTAAGCATAGACACTCTAGTGCAAAAATCAGGGGGAACGTACAACCTCTGTGAGCATAGACAGACTAGTGCAAAAGTCAGGGGAAACGTACAACCTCTGTGAGCCTAGTCAAGCCTTGTGAGCCATGAGCAAAAGTCAAGGCATCTAGCAAACGTTAGGTTGAACGTAAAATTCCTATGAGCTAGAAACAAACAATCTTCCCGATATTGCAAATGACATAAATGTATTGATCTAGTGCGTTGGCACGTGTAGCATTATCCACCATGAAGAAATTCAAATTGACATGTAAAGAGTCGAGTTGTAAAAGTCAAAGTTTCATGTCTAGGTCAAAGTCAAGTTGTCAAGTTCTTGTTGCATATCGCATGTTGCATGTTGCATGTTGCATGTTGCATGCATGCATGTTGCATATCGCATGCATGTCTAGTTGCATGTTGCACATGCATGACATGCATTGCATGAGTAGTTCGCTTGCATGTCCAGTCAAGGTCAAGTCTCTTGGTGAGTTGGCATGCCATGCATTGCCAAGTCAAGGACGAGTTGTAATGCAAGAGTCGAGTCAAGAAGTCCAGTTCTAATTCGAACTATTTGAAGTCAAGTTCAGTTCTAAGTGAAGTCTCATCTCTAGTTCTAATTCGAGTTGAAGGGTTAAGACGAGTTGTGAATTACATGCAAACACTTTACTAATTCGAGCTCTCACTCTCCTCTCTCAAAGTGTCTTCTTATACACAGCTCGACCCTCATTCCACACGTCTTGTTATGCAGAGTAAGGCTGTTAAGAAAGGGCAGCATATCAGTCAAGAAAGGCAGCGTATATCTCAGTTAAGAAAAGGACAGCATATCAGTCAAGAAAAGGGCAGCTTATCAGTCAAGAAAAGGCAGCGTATATCCCTGTTAGAAGAGGTTGCATATCAGTCCAGAAAAGGACAGCAAAGCAGCACCCAGGCAGCGCATATTATCTTCCACAATGTTGATCAATAACAAGAGATTATATCAGCAAAGTCTCTCTATTTCTACAAGGTCATTCAGTCTGGTCTAAGTCGTCTTGGTAAGCTCATTTATGAGCAGATTTTTCATGGTGGATATTTGTAAGTGATCATACATTATTAATGCAATAAAAGAAGATCGTTTGCTAGGGTTTTTCTCTCTGTACAGGTTTCCCCGAGGTATATGTGTTGTTGATGTGCATGCTTATGTATCTACATGGTTATTGCTATTCAGTTATGATTCTATATTGTTGAAATATATTAAGCTGGAATCAGAGTGTTGAAGAATTGAAAGAAATAATCCGCATAAATAATCCGCATAAAAAATCAAGCTCGTAATTTAACAGTTATTTCATATGCTGAGTTAAAGTAAATTCAACATGGTATTAGAGCTCAACCTTTGAGTACAGGACAGCCAAAGTACTTGTTGTGCAGCCCAGAAAGGTAAAACAGCAAGTGGGACAGAAGACCAGATAGTGTGGGTGAAAGAGGACCGCAGAATCAAATGGTCAATGTAGGCTTAAGGGTTGAGGACAGGCTGGATGGAGCCTCAAATTTCTTGTTAAATCTCATGAAAAATCAAAAGCTAGTCGCAGATTTAACAAGAATAAGGAACTGAACTGAACTTTAAATTAAAAATCTGAACATGTTGATTTTTCTTAACACTCGAATGCAGCGGAAAGTAAACACATGAAGACACAAGCGTTCACACAGAAAATACTCAGTGATTTTTTGTCAAATGACCCCGGAAAAACCCAACTGGGAAAACCAGTCTTTTGCTTGGTGATTTGTTTTTATTTCAGCAAAGGATATCTTCAGAAATTTTACATCTATTGTTACAAAAGCGTTCCTGAGGCAAAATCTCTGCCTTCAATACACACACAGCCCTCACACGTCCTCTCTCAACTCACGGCTTGGTTGTTGGGTGAGTCGTACGGCCTGTATGACCTTCCTGTACTGCCCAGATCGGGTTGGCTTGCTGCTAGGCGTGCGTGGAGTGATTGGCTGAGTGACATGGAGTTCGTACGCCCCTTTCCTTTGTTGTTGAAGCTTTCTCTGCAACTGAAACCTGCTCCTCTTTGCTACTCAAGCTCCTTCACCAAGTCGACTTCTACAAAATGAGCCCAAAAACCCTATTTCACCCTTGGCAAATCGACTTGGGCCCACCAGACATTTCAATGGTTGTGATTGAATCTGAATGGAGGGCTCAAATCGATTTCCTTATGACTATAGGAAAAATTATTTTTTCCTAAGTCATCTAAGCATGAGAAGGGTTAATTAACTTTGGGTCCCCTGCCAGATTTGGTGCACCTCCAAATCTAGCGAACCCTATCCTCTATAACTCCAATTCTAACACTCCCTCTTAGAGAGAAAGGTGTTTTGCACTACACCAAGTTTATATTTGAAGTAGACGAAACTTGACCTTGGCAAAGCCTTGGTCAATATATCTGATGTCTGCTCTCCTGTTGGTAAGTACTGGAGTTTTATTTTTCCCCGCTGAACACAGTCTCTGATGTGATGGTACCTGATCTCAATGGGTTTGGAGCGGTCATGAAACACTAGATTTTCAGAGAGCTTAATGCAGCTCTGATTGTTACAGTGTATGACTGTGGGCTCCAATCCCTGACCAAAAAGTCCCACAAGAAGCTTCCTCAACCAAATAGCCTCACAAGCAACCAAGTTGGAAGCCATATACTCGGCCTCAGCTGAGCTCAATGCAACTGATCTTTGCTTCCTACTGAACCAGGAAACAACGGTTGACCCAACACTGAAAGCACAGCCTGAAGTGCTTTTTCGATCAATGGAACCCCCTGCCCAATCAGCATCGATGAAGCCCCGAAGCCTCACATCATCAACATTCTTGTATCACAAGCCATAATCTGTTGTGCCCCAGAGATATCACAACACATGTTTAGCAGCAACCCAATGTAGCCCGATGGGCTCTACCATAAAGTGGCTCAATTGGTTAACTACAAAACATATGTCGGCCGTGTGTTAGTGAGGTACATCAGCAACCCTATGAGTTGCCTGTATAATGTGGCATCAACCTTCTCGGCTCTGCTAGAGTCCACCTTCTTCCAGTTGGTGACTAGAGGAGTGGCCATGGCCCTACAATCCTGCATGTGAAATCTCCTAAGAATTTGCTCTACATATCTGCCCTGTCCCAAGAAGGTCTCACCATCACCCTGCCAAACCTCCAATCCAAGGAAATAGTGCATCGGCCCTAAATCCTTCATCTCAAACTCTCATGTGCAAGGTCATCCTTGCAATCCTGGATCAAGCTATATGCTCCTCTCAATATCAGGTCGTCTACATAGACCACAAGAATGAACAGCTACCCCTCAACCACTATGTAGTAGAGGTTTGGATCTGCTTCACTCTTGATAAAGCCCAATCCGAGAAGGTAGTTGTCAATGCAGGTGTACCAGGCCCTCGGTGCTTGCTTGAGCCCATAAAGAGCTCTCTTCAACCTGCAGACATGCGTGTCTCTGCTCAAGGTCTCAAACCCCTCAAGATGCTCCACATAAATCTCCTCCTCAACCACTTCGTTAAGGAAGGCGGTTTTAACGTCCATCTGGTGGACTTTCCACCCCATCTGTGCTGAAATAGCCAAGATAACTCTGACAGACAAATATCGCGCAATAGGTGCAAATGTCTCATCATAGTCGATCCCCTCGACCTGCGAGAACCCCTTGGCCACAAATATGGCCTTGCATTTCTCCACACTCCCATCAGCCCCATGTTTGATCTTATATACCTAGCGTGAGCCAACCACAGATTTGCCCTCTAGTCTGGGCACTATCTCCCACACATCATTGTGCATTGTAGAGGAGTACTCCTATGCCATGGCATCTTGCCAAACCTGCTAGGAAGTTGCCTCCTTATAGGAAGAAGGCTCTAAGTCTATCAACTCAGTCATAAGTGCCAAACAACCCGTATACCTCTGTGGAGGTTTGCTCTGTCTGAATGTAGAAGTGGGAGCCTTGACTCTCTCCTGAGCTTCTATGATCAACTGATCTGCCCACTTGGTGCGTCTTCTCCCTAAGCTGGGAGTCACTGATCATGTGGGATCCACTCGCTCCTCTCTCTCCTCAATCTTCTCCTCATCATGTTGCTCGGCCTATCTCACTGTTGGCTGAGTAGGTGACTGAGGGGATGGTTGAACCTCTTGCTTGGGAGCCTATTGCTCCTCATCCTTTGTTGTTGTCTTCTCACGCTCCAAGGACTTCCTGAGACCCCTTCCCTCTTCAAACCTGACATCACGCCTAATCATTGTCCTCCTAAGTGTCGAGACATACACCCTGTATGCCTTGGCTATCTCGTTGTAGCCTACAAATATGCCCTTTATTGTCGTGGGCTCCAGCTTCTTCCTGCTCTCTGAAGGTACGTGGCAGTAAACCAAACTGCCAAATATCCCGAAATGAGAAACATCAGACATCTTGCCTGTAAAGGCCTCCTCCGATGTAGCCCTGCTTAGCACCTTGTGTGGACTCATGTTCTGTAAGAACACTGCAGTGTTGCATGCCTCGGCCCGGCCCAAAGAAACATGGGCAGCCCCTGGTCATGCAACATGGCCTTAGCAGCACCCACTATGCTGCGATTCTTGCGCTCAGCCACCCCATTCTGCTGAGGATTATGGGGTGCAATGAGCTCTCTCCTAATGCCCTCCTTGCCACACAAGTCCCTGAAGGTGTTGGAGATGTACTCCACTCCGTTATCGGACCTCAAAGCCTTTATCTTCTTTCTGGTCTGGTTTTCAACTAAGGCCCTGAACTCTACAAACCTGGACAACACTTCATCTTTCTTTTTCATTAAAAATATCCAAGTTTTATGAGAATGGTCATCAATAAAAATAACATAATACCTGAACCCACGAAGGGATGGAGAAGAGAATGGTCCACAAACATCCGAGTGAATCAGCTCCAATATATCCTTGGCTCTGTCATCTCTGCTGGGATAGGAAGTCTTGGCATACTTGCTAAGGGTGCAACCCTTGCACACCTCATGATGATATGATCCACGCTGCATGGTGGCAGTCCTGTGGCTATCTCTCCCAAAATTTTCAGTGCCCTATGGTACAAATGATCCATGCGTCTATGCCAAAGCTCTACTACCTCACAACCTTGTTGGTTGTCTTTTTTGCTGTTCAAAGCTACAACAGCTCCAAACTGTAACTTGTAGAGGGTTTTCGCCCTAACTCCAATCTGCACTATTGTCCTGGAGTTGGGAGGTTTCATGAGAACCTTCCCTTTGCGAAAAAACACCTCATAACCCAGGTCTTCAAGCACAAAAATTGACACCATATTTTTCTTCAGCCCTGGAACATAGAGAACATCTTTGAGATAGAGAGGTTTTCCAGACTCCCTCTCAATCTTGACAACACCTGCACCTTTGGCTTGGTATTTGCCATCATCTCCCATCTCAATATTGAACTGCAAGTCCTTTTCTGTCAACTAGCTAAAATAATTTATGTTCTCGGTCATATGGCATGAAGCTCCACTGTCAATATACCAAGTATTGTTGGTCACAGAGCTAGCCATACATGCAATAAGTGAGAAATCCTCCTCAAAACGAGATGAGAACTCCTCTATTTCTGTTGAATATACAAATTGGCCCTCCTTGGACCCCTTCTTACACTGAGGACATTTATTGGCATAGTGCCCAAACTAATGGCACTGAAAACACTTCACTTTGTTGAGATCTTTCTTGGGTTTTCCTTGTTCCTTTGAGCTGGACTCGGCCCCTCCTGAGCCCTTTTTACCTCTGGCTTTGCCCCCTTTACCAGCTAGTGCGAAATTCTCATCATCAGCTTCTTGTTTAACATGAGACCCAAATCTATTCTGCTTCCTAATCTCCTCCTGCACACAATCACTCCATAGTCGCTTCCAATTTGGAAGCTTTTCTCTGCCACTTACTGCATCTATGAAGTTTTCCCATGACTTGGGAAACCCCAATAGTGCAAAACTGACCATATCTCTGTCTGGGACTGTTTCCCCCACCCTTGAAAACTCGTCTTTGACTTGAGTAAATCTGGTGAGGTAGGAAACAACTGATTCAGTCTTCGCCATTTTGATATTTCTCAGCTTGTCTCTGAGCACAAGCTTCCTTGCTTCACTCGTACCATGGTACAGCCCTATGATGGTTGTCCACGTCTCCTTTGTTGTCTTTTTGCCTGCAAGGTGAGGTATAATGTGGTCCTTGATTCCCTCAAGGATAATCCTTTTGGCCTTAGCGTCCTTCATGCTGTGCTGGGCCAACTGTTGAGGATCTGTCGGAGTGGTTGGGGGGTTGTCCACAAATTCCTAAACTCCCTGCTCCTCAAAAACAACTCCTATTATTTCTCTCCAAGAACAGAAGTTAGAGGCCCCATCAAGACGGTGTTCGAATCTCAGCCCCACGTAGGCCATTATGTTGTCCAAAAAACACATGCCCTAGCTCGCCTTGCCAGAAGCCCTAGTGCACCAACTGGGTCGAACTCCTTATGGCTGAAAAATTGTTCCTGCAGGCTGTAACAATGAATGTTGGTCTTAAATCAGAGGCAAGGCTCTGATACCATGTTAAATCTCATGAACAATCAAAACCTAGTTGCAAATTTAAAATAAGGAACAAAACTGAACTTCAAATTAAAAATCTGAACATGTTGATTTTTCTTAACACTCTAATGCAACGGAAAATAAACAAATGAAGACACAAGCATTCACACAAAAAATACTCAGTGATTTTGGTCAAAGGACCCCGGAAAAACCCAACTGGAAAAACCGGTCTTCTGCTTGGTGATTTGTTTTTATTTTAGCAAAGGATATCTTCAGAAATTTTACATCTGTTGTTACAAAAATGTTCCTGAGAAAAATTCTCTGCCTTCAATACACACACAACCCTCACACATCCTCTCTCAGCTCACGGTCTAGTTGTTGGGTGCATCGTATGGCCTATATGGCCTTCCTTTACGACCCAGATCGGGTTGGCTTGCTGTTGGGCGCGCGTGGAGTGACTGGCTGAGTGAAATGGAGGTTGTACACCCCTTTCCTTTGTTGTTGAAACTTTCTCTACAACTGAAACCTGCTTCGCTCTACTACTCAAGCTCCTTCACCAAGTCGACTTCTGCAAAATGAGCTAAAAAACCCTATTTCACCCTTGGCAAATCGACTTGGGCCCAACAAACATCTCAATGGTTGAGATTAGATTTGAATGGAGGGCTCAGATCGATTTCCTTATGACTATAGGAAAAATTATTTTTTCCTAAGTCATCTAAGCATGAGAAGGGTTAATTAAATTTGGGCCCCTCTTGGTGGGTCCCCTCCCAGATTTGGTGCACCTCCAAATCTAGCGAACCCTATCCTCTCTAACTCCAATTCTAACATTTATGTCCTTGGAGGGAGCGTATTAGCTTGGTACTGGAGGAGTATGGGCTGCTGGAAATTGCAGAAGGCAAAGTGGCAGCCCCAGCTGATCCAATACAGCTAGCAGCCCATACCAAGAAGGATGTCAAGGCCAGAAAGATACTTGTGGATGGTGTCAAAGACCACATCATTCCACATTTGTCTGGCAAGAAGACAGCAAAGGACATGCGGGAGGCCCTGGTAAAGCTATACCAGTCTAACAACTAGAGCAGGAAGATGTTGCTCAGAGAAAAGTTGAGAAGCACGAATATAGCCAAGGGAGAGTTGGTGGTCACTTACCTCACAAAGTTCACTCAGGTACGAGATGAACTTGCAGCAATGGGAGAGACCGTGGATGAGACCGAGTTGATGAGGACAACCTTGAATGGCTTCACCAAGCAATGGGACCTGTTTGTCCGAGGGGTGGTTGCACGGGAAAAAGTCCCTAATTGGGAGAGGTTGTGGGACGACTTCACCCGGGAGGAGCTGCGAGTGGATGCATCTCAGACTAGTCAGTGGAAGAGTGAGGAGGAGGAGAATGTGGCTCTTCATGCAAAGAAGAGCAGTGAAGCGGAAGGCTCTAGGGATCTGGGCAAAGTGAAATGCTTTGCATGTCACAAAACTGGTCACTATGCCAGCAAGTGTCCCAAGAAGAAGAAGAAGAAGAAGGAGTCGGAGGTAGCAGCTACAGCATCTACTGAGATGGATGCATTTGCAAAGAAATTCGATGACAAATTTTCTCTAGTTGCCACTCTTTCTAGCAGCAGCAGATTGGTTGAGTTTGAGGACAGTGGGACATGGGACAGTGGGTCATCTCGCCATATGACGGGAATGAGGTCGGTGTTCCTTAATGTTTCGAAGACGAGCTCAGACTACCATGTGAAGAATGGGGCGCGCACTAGGCATGCAGTAAAGGGGGTTGGATGCGTCAAATTCCAGCTAGAGTCAGGAGTGTCTCTGGAGGTGGATGAGGTGATGTATGTACCAGAGTTGAAGGTTAACTTGCTCTCTATATCAACTCTGGAGGATATGGGGTATGAAGTAATGTTCGCTAATGGACAGGTGCTCATACAGGCAGAGGGAGCGGCCTTGGATGCAGTAGTGAGGCTTGGCATCAGGCAAGTTATGATATACAGGGTGTTGAGACAGCCTATAGGTGGGTCCAGGGGAATCTTGGATCAGAGATCACTGTCGAAGAAAGTCAGTTGGTATGACTTGACATTGATGGATGAGCAGAACAGCACATTAGATCAGAGGGCAACAGAAGTAGCAGGTGGATCTTTCGGTTCAAAGGGAGCAGCAGCAGTAGATTTGATTGGATTAGAGATTGACCCTGGTGGAGACACCTCCCTCGCTAAGAGGGAGTGTTAGTTTTAGCTCATGAGGTGTCTCAACATAGGCCTATGTGTCCTAGGCATGTTGATGGACACCTAAAATTGACCCAGATCAGCCTTTGTATTTCAGCCTAACTTTAACTTAGGCTTGCAGCAATATTTCACCCTTGAGTGGAATGTGGGGCCCAAGGAAAGAGGGTGCACCTCTGAAGGTGGCTGCTAGTGGAGTGTGGGACCATGTCCAAGGGGGGTGCACCACCTAGTGGAGAGTGGGGTCCAGCAGCCCCAATCTCAGCCATTGAGGCCCAAGGCTGGGCACACATCTCAAGGTGAATGGGGGGCTGCTAAGGAGATAAAAGGAGGCTGAGGGTGAGAGGACACTCACTATTCTCATTTGTGAGGTTGAGCAAGTGAGGAGAAGAGGGAGCTGAGGAGCTGAGGCAGTGTTGTCTGAGGAAGAGAACAAGCAGAGTTGAGAGGGGCGCTTTGGCTGGGCAGAATCTGCAGTGAAGAGCAGAGCCAGAACAGCAAGCATATTTCAGCAGAGAAGAGGGCCATCCTACAGGCCATACAGCAAAGGAAAAAGGGCCACAACAGGCCGTACTTCATCAGCAGCAAGAGGGCGAAAATCTGAGGCCAAAACAGGCGATTTTCTGAGCTAGAGAAGGCAGCACAGGCCGTACAGGCTGTACCTTGCTGGGCCGTACTGCTGATTAAAGGCTGGTTTTTATCTGTTGTAATTTCTGAGTAATTTCTGCTGTATTTCCTCTTTCCTCTGAAGCCAATAAAGCCCCTCTTTGCTGGTTTTCCCCGCACTGGGGTTTCCAGGGTAATATCTGGTGTCTTGTGAATTTTATGTGCTTAGTTCTGTATGTTTCCACTGTCATTTTTTCTTTTATTTCACTCAGCTGTAGGTTACTAGCATAATTTTCAGATTTATATCAGCAAGGATAAATTTCTGTGTTTTAATAAATTATCGGCTGTAATTTCATATGCTGAGTTAAGGTAAATTCAACATGGAGAAAATAAGAATGAGACAAGAGACAAGGATAAGAGTCTTAATTTAGATAGGATAATACCATCTTGAAAGAAGATGAGATTGCTTATCTGAGGAAGATACTATATCTTGGGAGAAAATAAGAAAAAGTATTCTTAGCTATGGAAGATCATGCTCGCGCATGTATCGCTGGAAGCATCTTCTGAGCGGGAATCAGTTCTTATTTTTAGGTATCAGAATAGCCACAGTGGCGAAGAGGAGAGGAAGGGAAGAGTGGTCTTCATCGACACTGAACCCTCTATAGAAGAAAGCAACCAACAGAAGAAAGGTGTGGGTCTGTTCTGAGTTTAGTCCCATTTCAGCGAAAGGAAAATATGTATGGTTTTATGTTTTGGTTCACGGTCCATTTTTTAGTCTATGTCTCACGTAAGCTTAATATCAGAATACCAAGTTTGTAAGTTAGTTCCACCTGTTTATGAAATATGTCAATAATTTGCTTCAAAAAGGAATTAAAAACCTACCTGTGTAGCCAGGGCTTCACTGTTGTAATGCTATAATCTTGTAATAATAAATAATCCTTTTGGTTTCGGTTAGAAAAAACCGTTCTTATCTGTGTTCCTGTAAATTGGACATTGACACGGTTACTTGCTTCAAGATCTTCACTCACTGAATATTCACACTGTCTGGAAATAGTTCTAAGAGACCACATTTACTGGCCTTTTTCATAAACTATGATGCCCTAAAAAGTCATTAGTTACAGATTATAGAGTTTGGTAATGATCTTAACTTCATAGTTACAATTAGTTCAATTGTTAGTTATTATGATAGAAATTCACTGCCATATCTGTCCTACTTGTGAATTTTCAATGTCCGTAATAGGCAATTTTACGGAACTCGATGTTGATGTTAATATATTTTCACGAGGGATGAAATGAGACGATGTGCCAGGCGTTGCAGGCTGAATAAGCATACCTTCGCACATAACAGTGGTGCCTAATGAATGCAATCTTCTACCAAAAAATTTATACGGGGTTCATAAAATGTATTAAGGTCGTAGAACATGTTAGCCCTATTTGATATCTTTACCCCTGGTTGCAACTGACATGAATGTAACCTGATAGGGTAAAAAAGGGCTTGCTACATGTCGTTTTGATTTGTAAGCTTGTTATTTTATATGTCGTTCAGTGCAATGCCAACATCAAAACGTCACCAAAACTTAGATTGCAAGGCAAGCATGCATGACTTGATACACAATGTACTGCAGGTAGTTGCAAAAAATCTTAATTGAGGCCTT
>ML806211.1:0-21640 GCA_009831015.1 Picea engelmannii | reverse complement strand
TTATGGAGACTCTCTATTGGTTATCCATTGGTTACAAAAGGAAGCTTTAATCATAAATTTCACTTTACAACCTCTATATGATGATATACAATTTTAAATGATAGCTTTCTCACACATCTCTTTGTATCATATATATAGGGACAGGAACATGGTAGTAGATAGCCTTTCCAAAGAAGACTTGCAACTGAAGTATGGTACATGGATCATTTCCATCCTTCAGGACAGGCACACAACTAAATTCACCCATGCATCGTGGTTGGAATGATATATATCCCTATTTTAAGGCAGTGGACAACTTTTAGATTTTGTTTTTTTAAAGATGTAATTATTATGTCCTTTAAAGAGGAACGGTTTTATTTTTTGGTGTGCCAATATACTAATATGTATAAGAAATACTTGTATGAAGAGTTGTTGCTTTAGCTGGGCGTTGAACACTTTTTTGAATGCCTCGAGGCATGTGATTATGTAATTTTGTTTTTATAAATAAAATTATGGATTTTTTTCCTTAGAAAAAAAGATACCTTGGTAGTAGATGTTGAATTTCCTATAAACTTGTCACATGGCAGTTAATTCCGAACAAAACATGTTTATTGAATTAAAGCACAGCTAGGTTACTCAATGATAAATAGCAAAAGCATTAAATCACAAAAACCAATCACACGTTGCACAAGATATTCGGATAAACACCCCTGGAAAAACCCTTGCGGGAAAACCAATTATGAGCTTGATTTTATTGCTAAAAATCTTAGGCTCCCGTCCTAGCATAATCACCCATCAAAGGATTACAGTGTTGCTGTTGATAGCCTAGCATGCATGGCTATTATTTCCCTTGTTGCCTCTTTGCACACATCCTCAGCCCTGCCCACTCAGACACAAATACATGAGCAAGACTCCCTCTTGCTCCTATGCACTCATCGTGTGCCTCTGACTCTCCTTATATCTGCTTTTATAATCTCCTAATGAATAAAACTATATCTTCAAAGTAATCAACGATCAAGATCTGATCTTGATCTCTTGAGATCAATGGATGTGACTTAATCTCTCGTTGAGATGACTTAAATCACTTAAGTCACTCAACTTTATAAAAAGTCACTTTAAGTCATTAAATAAAAGTCACTTTAACAATAAAGTTGATATCTAGAGAGTGTCGCTCGGACACCTTCGCATGCTAGGCACAACCAACACGGAAGTACCTCTCCGAGCTACCCCAAAAATTAACAGTAGAAGCCATATCTTAACCATCCTATCTTTTTAGGGTTATGGTGTCACCATGATTTAATGTGTTTGTTATTGTGTCATTTTTTTTTTAAAGAAAATGAAGATTTGTGTGTGTGTGTGTGTGTGTGTGTGTGTGTGTGTGTGTGTGTGTGTGTGTGTGTGTAAAGGTTGTTGAGAGGTAAAGCAACAATCAAAATTTTACAAAATTTGACTCTTTATGGTCAGAGTTCATATCTACTAGCCTCCTATCATAGTAAAAATGAAACAACATATACATATGGGCAACCTAGCTGCCATATATTATGATAAATTGGCCCATCAAAAAAACACATTTAAAGTACATATTCAAGTTGTTGAATCGTTGGTTGGTTCATCATGCAATTCAACTTGACTATGTACATTGTCTTATGTGTCAATTGGCTCTACTTCCCCTCCTTCTTGATCAACACCAGATTCTCCAACCTAAGAATTCCTTGATATTTGAATATTGGACCCTGAATTGGAGTGTTGGGGGACTGCCCTTGCTCCGAAATGATCGTGTTTTTATTCTAAAATATCCATCCTTTGGAGTAGCCTCACCACGGTCTGCTCTAAATCATTTATTCGATGTCTTTCCTCCTCTTTTTCTCAAAATTGCCTAAATTCATGCTCCAGACGATCCATTGTTTGCAGCAGTATTGCCTCCATTTGCTCCAAATCAAAAGTTCTTTAACTTCTTGGTCTAAGATAACAATTATGTGGAAGAGGACAGTGACCATATGTTCCAAATTGTTGAATTTGACTGCAAATTCTCCAATTTGGCTCTTGGAACCCTAAAAAATATCCTTGTGCCTCCTTAAGATGCATTTTATTTCACTCCATGATGGGTCCATTATTTAGTAGCCTCTCAAATCCAATATATCACACTTCCAATTTTGACACAAAGAGAACAATTGAAAATTGAGCCCAAAATACCCCGAGTAGGTGGTTGATGATAGTCCGGGTTCTGTTGGTCTCAAAATTACCAACTTGGGTATGAACTTTTTGAAACTCTGATAAGTGAGGGTTTCAAAATTAAAACCCATCCAAACATGAGCTTTGCAATGAAAACTCTAGTGACCACTATAAATGGTAGTAGAGGGTTCAATACTATCAGAATGGGGCAGGTGGTAAACAATGAAGTTGTTGAATCGAAACTTGGAAGTTGAATTTTGACCAAGGGAAGGGAAAGTGGGAAGCCCTAAACTCAGCTTTAAAATATGAGAGTTCCTAACATCGATTTCTTCCCACGGACAAGAGAGCTTACCACTATTACACATAATTGAGCCAAGGAAAGTGGAATTGGAATTCTCATAGGAAAGAGTAATACTAGGAAACAAGAGCGATGCAGCCCCTACCCCAATTTTTTAATTTTTCTCACTAAATTCATCCCCCAAACTCGTAAAGTGGTCGCCAGAAACTTACAAAGTGTGTAATTAAACCAAGAAAACGGAAACTGAAAAGCTTGGTGAGGAACCAAGGATACCTTAAAATCAAAATGTGAATTCCATAAGACTGGGAAGGGAAGCAAAGGGAGTTTGCAACGAGGATCGTTCCATGAAATCCCTGCCCACTCCACCAGTCGTTGTCATCTGCAGTGAATTCTATATGTATAGCTTCCTTCCTTAAGAACAAAAAACCACACGTGTTGCACCTATTACTGAAATAACTCAACTTAATCATGGAGTGTGCGAGCCTTAGTTGAGTGACCTTGGAACATTGTCTGTCATCCTTTGCATTTATAACCATCATTATGATATTAAGGGAGGGGATGAATCCTTAATTCTCCATTAATTACCATATTACCTTTGTTTAACCTTGAGGCAAGCTCGGCATATCTGTTTGCTTCCACATTTAACTCTTGTTTGATATTATAAAGAGTGTATTTTTTGAATTTTTTGAGCACGTCTAGGGAATGAATGATCCAGGTGGATATTGGTGGCCACCCACCTATTCCAACTGGCTCCTCATGTCCGTTTTTATTCAGCACGTTCTTCTGTACTACTTTGTAATTGTGGGTTCTACACTTCTAGGGTTGTCAAAAGCCCCACACATCCTCCAGGTGGATACGGGTGGGCTCTCGCCTAATCCAACTGACTTATTTTGTATGTTTTCATGTCAGCACATCTTGTTGTACTTCTGGGGCCCTAAACGTTGTTTTTTTTTTCTCGCCACACTCAAACTATAGATTGAGTTAGAGTTTAACAACAGAATGCGTAGTTCTCTGAAAGACCTTTCCAATGGGCTATTACACACCTAAAACGAAGGTCGTATGCAAAAGTTACAGCCCTAGGAAGTTGAGGTACCAAATTACACCAACTTACCTATAGGGCCCACATGACTTTGGTGTTTCACCTTCTAGGGTTAGGTTTTTGGATGTCTAGGGTTTTGGCATTCACGAGTAATATCAAAAAGGCCTATGAAGCCTCATTGTAATCCACTCTACTCAGACGGATGCGTGTAGCAGCCACATCTCTTCTCAGAGATAACTACCACCATTCGAGCAAGTTTCAATTCTGCAGTTTTACAATTTCAACCTATTTCATTATTTAATAGAATATATTGTTCACTGAATATTTGTGTTATTCTCCATATCTCTGTGTTTATTGTAGTCAGTCTGTTAATCAGTTTGTTCCGCTCCTAAATTCAGATCAGTGGTATCAGAGCGGTCTGCTCTTCATTTATTTTTCTTCGTGCATGTCCTCGATAAGATCTGGGTACAAGAAGTTCGAACTCGAACCAATCGAGCCATTACCAGATCGATCGCACCGAGCCCGACAACAACCCATGGGAGACGAAAATAAATATGATGGAGCAGGAAATCCTATTAAAATGTTGCTCGAGAAAGCCCTCGTGCGACAAAGGAACGAAATGATGGACAACTTCGCGTGGATCCTTCGACAGTTGCCCACAGGAGAAGCATCTTCATCAAGCGGCTATGCAACCCCCTTCAAGGTACAGGTAAATTTTGATATTCCATTATTTGAAGGACTGATAGATGCAAATGTTGTAGATAAATGGTTGAATCTGCTAGAAGGATATTTTTCGGTCCACAATTTTTTCGATAGGGAAAAGATCACTTTTGCACTCCTCAAGGTCGTTCCCCATGTTAAAGACCGGTGGGATACTTTCTCTAAGCAAAGGGTCGTGGAGGAATCTACAATATTTGTGGTGCCTCCTACATGGGATTCCTTCCAGGACGCCATTAAAGAACAATACTACCATGTTGGAAGCTATGAGGACCAATACACCAGATGGACCACCGTACATCAAGAAAGGGACCAGACAGTACCATATTTCACCAATATTTTCTATACCGTATGCACCAAATTGGGTATCAAAGACTCTGAGTGTCATCTGGTACTCAAATACCACAACTATTTGCATAGATACATTCAAACAGAAATGGAGTTCCTAGACATCGCATCTTTGGGCATGGCTTATAGATATGCTGTCAAGATCGAGCAAAAATTTAATTAGAAACGACGAGAGTTTGGATCTGCAAATCCCTCACAGCCAAAGAAGGGAAAAGGCAGGCCCAACCCACACATCAAGGGACCAAGTGGAGATGGTCGCCCTCAAGACAACTAGTCCAAGCTGCAACACAAGAAGGGAAATGAGAAGATGAAGGATACGGGAAAATGGTGTGAGTACCATAAAAGTCCTTGGCATAACACCGAAGAATGTCGCTCCAAGTAGTCCCTCGTGGTCGAGCTGAAGGCTTCCGAGTCAGAGGCTGATTCTGATTCTAAGTCAAATCCTGAAGGAGGGAAGCAGATTATCGATGTTGAACCCAGTGCCACTGTCGCTACCACCAAAGTCCGATCGAGCGAACCAGAAGAACCAGAGGAAGGGGAAAGCCTCTTTCACTCGCAGATGTGGGTCATGGGGGCTCCGATTCATTTCATTGTCGACAACAATAATCAGAGGAACCTGATTTCAGCAGAGGTTGTCAAGCAGCTGGACCTGCCAACGACACTGCACCCGCATCCCTACACCATTGGTTGGCTTCACCAAGGAAGAGATCTTTGTGTCAGCCAATAGTGTCATTTGCCCTACGACATCAAGCCTTTCAAAGATGAGGTACTATGTGATATTGCTCCCCTTGAAGTTTGTGATGTTCTTTTAGGACAACCATATTTGTGGAAGCGTCATGTTGTGTATGAATCTAGACCCCCTAGTGTTATTATTACTTTGGGTAGACAATTGTACAGGATCCCAGAGGTAGTGTCGTCTACTATTATTTCTTTAATCTTTGCTAAGCAATGCAATAAGGTCATTTCACAGACCGAGAAGTTCGTCTTCTTTGTGATCCGTGGTCATAGTAAGCAAAAGGTCGTCACCACATCTATGGCCTCTACACAACGCCTCTCTTCGCAGTAGAAGCAAGTGGATGGGATCATGGAAGAATACAAAGACATCTTCTCCTCACCTACAAGGGTACTGACACATTGCCAAGTCAAGCATCCAATTGATCTTACCCTTGACGCACCTCTACCTAATGGACCAGTCTATCAGCACTCGCTGATGGAGAATGACGAAATCAGGCATCAAATCCAAGAGCTTCTTCAAAAGGGGCACATCAGACCCAACTCCTCCCCTTGTGGAAGCCCGATTGTACTGGTGTAGAAGAAGGATGGGACTTGGCGGCTCTGCATTGGTTACAGAGCCTTAAACAAAATCACAGTCAGGAACCGCTACCCCATTCCCAGGATTGATGAACTTCTTGACCAACTCAAGGGGACAAAGTTCTTCAACAAGATTGACCTAAAGTCTGGCCACCACCAGGTTCCCATCGAACCAACTAATGTATGGAAGACAACCTCCGAGTCTAAGGAAGGTCTCTACGAATGGCTAGTCATGCCCTTTGTCTTAACAAATGCACCATCCACTTTCATAAGGTTGATGGATGATGTATTGAGACCCTTCACTAACTCCTTTGTGGTGGTATTTGGATGACATCCTCATCTTCAACAGAACGTGGGAAGAGCACTTGCGGCATATTCAACAGGTTTTGAGCACTCTGCAGCAACACGAGTTGTATGCAACTTGGAAAAATGCTCTTTTGTCATGAACAGGGTCCAATACTTGGGATACATTGTTGATGAGCATGGGGTACATGTTGATCGAGCTAATATCCAAGTCATCTGTGACTGGCCAGCCCCGACCACATTGATTGAGCTTCAGACCTTTCTGGGGCTAGACAACTTCTACCGACGGTTCGTGTTGGGATTCTCCCATATTGCATGGGCCCTTAGCCAGGTGACCAAGGGCGGTGGTAGGGCCAAGTTCGTGTGGGGGAAGGAGCAACAACAAGCATTTGATGATCTGAAGCATCGTTTGCGCTCAGCTTCGAGACTCTCCTTTCCTGATTTGCAACAACCATTCAAGATTTAGATGGATGCATCTGACTATGCTGTGGGCCCATTTCTCACTCAACACGGGCATCCAGTGGCATACCATAGTGAGACACTCTCCGATATTGTCCAGAAATACCCCATCTATGACAAGTAAATGTATTCCATTGTACAAGCGTGTCGTCAATGGAAACATTACATTATGGGGAAAGAGACGATCATACACACTGATCACAAGCCTTTGAAGTTCATACAAACACAGGAAAAATTACAAAACGACCACCATCAGAAGTGGTCCACCTACCTGCAGCAGTTTCATCTCAACATCAAGTATAAGACAGGTATCTCCAATCATGTCGTTGACTGCCTCAGTTGGCCCCCTGTGGCTGCACTCACCAATGTGCTCCATTCCTGTGGACATGAAGCCTCTAAGTGGCCCCAACTTTATCAGCAAGATCCGGACTTCGCCACCACATATCAGCTCTTGGGTGCAGGCACAACTGTCATTGATTTTCACATTCAAGACAAACTCTTATGCCACCTAGGCCATCTCTGTGTTCCTACAAGCGAGCGTGCAAAGCTTATTTGGGAAGCCCACTATAGTCAGGTGGCAGGACATTTTGGCGTAGAGAAAATTGTGGTCCCTCTTCAAAAACATTTTTATTGGCCAAAACTTCGACATGACATCAACAAGTATATCAGATCTTGCACTGCCTGTGCCATTACCAAGCCAGCCATCAAGAAGCAAGGCTTATATACCCCTCTTTTGATTCCCGAGAAGCCTTGAGAATCCATCTCAATGGATTACATGTCTGGCTTGTTGTCCACCAAGCAAGGAAATGAATGCGTGTTTGTGGTTGTTGTTTGGTTTTCGAAGATGGCCATCCTCACAGCCTGTAAGAAGAATATCAGAGTGGCAAATACTGCCAAGCTCTTCTTCGAACGAGTGTGGGTCCACTTTGGGATACCACAGACCATCATCTCCGACTGAGACAACAGGTTCCTCGACACCTTTTGGTCGAGTCTATGGTCTTTGTTGGACACCAAGATCACAAAATCCACTTCTTTCCACCCCCAAACCGATGGCCAAACAGAGGTATTCAATCGAATGATTGTGCACATCCTGCCCAATGAACATGTACAATTCTAAGCATCCATGTACTTGGGATGATAGTCTCCCCTATGTCCAACACAATTACAATAGGGCTCTTCGTAGTTCCACTGGCCATAGCCCATTTCAGGTGGGTCTGGGATTCGAATCCTTGAGACCCATTGATGTTGCACTCCCTCTTGCCACTGCACAGACAGAATCTTCCCCTGATCAATCTACGATCGACAAAGCCACCATATTCATTGAGCGGATTCAACACATCCGCCAACATGTCTAGGAGATTTTGCAGAAATCCATTGCTAAGTACAAGGAACGCCATGATCAACACAAGCTACCACACCAGTTTCAAGTTGGCGACAAAGTCTGGTTACATCTGCAGAAGGAGCGTCTCATCAGGCCCCATAGAAAGCTTCGCCCACTTCGTTATGGGCCTTACATTATCACCAAGGTTGTGGGTAGTAATGCTTTTAAGCTCAACACTCCACCCTTCCTTGGTCTGCATCCATTATTCAATGTGAACCTCCTTCGGCCATATTTTCAACCATTATTGGACACGTCTGAGATCACAAAACAACTAACACCAACAGAGCTCAACCTTGACCGCATGGAACAAGCATCATCTGATCAGATTGTAGACACACAGGTCAAGGGCACTCGCCAACGACAGATCTAGCTTTATCGGGTTGTTAAGGCAGGGCAACTCCTACACCAAGGCAAGTGGCTCACCCGGGGCCAAATCCAACAGAAGTTTTCTCACCTAATGGGGGAACTCAACGCAATGGACACCATTGCTTCCTAAGGGGGGAGGATTGATCCAGGTGGATATTGGTGGCCACCCACTTATTCCAACTAGCTTCGTGTGTCTGTTTTTGTTCAGCACGTTCTTCTGTACTGCTTTGTAATTATGGGTTCTACACTTATGGGGTTGTCAGAAGCCCCACACATCCTCCAGGTGTATACGGGTGGCCTCTCACCTAATCCAACTGGCTTATTTTGTATGTTTTCATGTCAGCACATCTTGTTGTACTTCCAAGGCCGTTTTGGGGCCCTAAACGTTGTTTTTTTGGCTCGCCACAGTCAAAATGTAAACGAAGTTAGAGTTTGATGGCAGAATGTGTAGCTCTCTAAAAGACCTTTCCAACGGGCTATTACGTGCCTAAAACGAAGGTCGTATGCAAAATTTACGACCCTGGGAAGTTGAGGTACCAAATTACACCAACTTACCTATAGGGCCCACATGACTTTTGGTGTTTCACCTTCTAGGGTTAGGTTTTTGGATGTTTAGGCTTTTGGAATTCATGAGTAATATCAAAAAGGGCTATGGAGCCTCATTGTGATCCATTCTTCTCAGACCGATGCGCGTAGCAACCACATCTCTTCTCAAAGATAGCTACCACCATTCAAGCAAGTTTCAGTTCTGCAGCTTTACAGTTTCAACCTATTTCATTATTTAATAGAATATACCGTTCATTGGATATTTGCGTTATTCTCCATATCTCTGTGTTTATTGTAGTCAATCTATTAATCAGTTCATTTCACTCCGAAATCTGTATCAACGAAACACAATACCATTGCATATATTATCCCTGGCAATATTTCTTTGAACAATTGCTCTTATGACTAGCATGGAATCTCCACAAATGATAAGGCATTTTATTCTTTTGGAAAGAGCCATTTTGATTCAAACATAGAGAGCGAAAGATTATGCTCCATCATCAGTTAATGATCCAAGACCCCAAGCATAATTGATGACTAGTTGACCTCTGAGCTTATAAACAACCCCTCCCCCCACACTTGTCGCCCCTGGGTTGCCTCACAAAGCTCCATCAAAAAATAGTATATTGTTTGTTTGTTTAGTTTTCCAAGCCTTAAATTCTATTGTGTCAGATTTTAACATCCAATTTGGGGATTTTTTTTGGATATTTTGCATGGGAGACTAATTGGATCCCATGTTCAAAGTACTCAACCAAGTTTCTTCAAGATTGTCCATGGATTGATCTTTCCATTGAACTCGTTGCTTCATGTATTCTATTAGAAGGGAATATGCTTTCATTGAGATTTGTCTTGCGTTTTTTTTGCCATCTTCAAAGATCCTTTTATTGTGGGCTAGCCAGATGCCCTAGCATATGTATTTGGGTAGAGATTCCCAATAACGTTTGGAAATATGCTTGTTCTTGAAGGTCCCATTATAGCAACAAAGGAAGAACTATGAGAAGGTAAGAGGCCATCTTAGTCGATGACCTAACAGACCCAGAGCATGATACCACTCTCCTTCACAAAAATACACTCTAAGAATGGATTTTGAATGGATTCTTCTTCACTTTGACACAGTACATAGCGGGATGACCTACTGATTCCTCTCTTTTTTAAATTCTTCATTGTAAGAATTTTTCGATGCACTAAAAGCCAACAAAAGAAATTGATCTTTGTTATTCCATCACTATGTTATACATCCATCTACTAGTTAGATCAAGGGTGATTGTGGGATGCTTCTACTAACAAAATGTACCCTCTCTTAATTGTATAGAGTGCGGAGATCCATCCTCAGGTGTCAATAGCTCTTTCATTTCGGGGAGCACATCCTTGCAAGGAGGAAATAAACAAGTTAAAAAATTTAGCAAATTGAGTATGGGGACAAAGATCTATCGAACTTTTCCACGTGCCATCTCTAGACCAGGATGAAAGATCTGCAAGGGTGTAGATGCCTTGAGGTTCCAACCAGCCTCAGAGGGGAAGAAGAGGCACAACTAAGTCACACATCTCAAATTCCAAAATTTTGTCTTCCCGATAGTTAATTAAATGACCATTCCCAGGTATCCAATTGAATTTTCTGGTAATAAGAGGTCTACCAACAATAATCAATTTGAAGATATGAGATCCATTGTTGACTTTTGGTTGAAGATCCAAGCTTCTTCGCCTTGATCTAGTGAAATATTTCTTCCATAAGGCTTGCTTCCAGTAATTAGCCTCCATAAAATTTTGGCTCCCATGGCATGATTGATAAGTTTTGGCTCCCTTATGCTAAGGCCGCCATGACTCTTGTTGTTTGTGACTTGATTCCAATTAATCATGTGGAATTTTTTGTGGTTTGACTTCCCTCCCTCGCATAGAAAGGCCGTGATTTTCATTGATATCTTTTAAACTATACCTTTGGGTTCCAAAATGGATGAGAATTGGTAAATAGGAAGAGCAGATAAAACAAATTTGATGAGGATGACCCTCCCAACTGGATTTAACCATTGAGAGCCCCATTGTGCAAGTTTCTTGTTGATTTTATCAATTATTTGCTGCCAGATCTGGGTATATGAGGATTTGAGAGTGATGGGGATGCCTAGATATCAGAAAGAAGTCAATTTTTTCAGAAACTAAAAGACCTGAGTTATGGATCTCATGATTCTTGGAGAGGTGTTCCATCCATAAACTTGACACTTTATGTTGTTAACATCTCCCCCAGATGCATCAAGGAAGGAATCCAAGGTTCGTTTGAATCTAGTGGCAATAATGACTAATGCACCCCCAAGCAATAGAGTGTCATCTACAAATTGGGAGTGATTCATATTCTTCACCCCCTTTGTTATCTAAAGGCTAGGAAAATTCCCAAGATTTCTTCCATGTTCCAGTTTCCTACTTAAGGATTCAACCACTAGCAAAAAAAGAAGAGGGGAGACAGGGTAGCCTTGGTGGAGTCCCTTATTGACCTGAAAAATGTGAGGGTCTACCATTTGCTAGAGGTGCAATCCAAGGATTTCCAATACAAGAAGCCATCCATTTGATGAACGAAGAGTTGAACTTAAACTTCTCCATTACCTTAAAGAGAAAACTATGATTAACACGATCAAAGGCATTAAGCCATATCTAATTTTACCACCAAACCTTTCTTTTTTGAAGTAGTACCAGAGTGGATGGACTCTTGTACAAGCACAATGGTATCCATTATTTTCCTTTCTTGCATGAAACCACCTTGGTTAGGAGAGATAATATTGGAGAGGACCTTCTTTAATCGAGAGGCTATTACTTTGGTTAGGATTTTGTAAGAGGAGTTGCACAGGGAGATCAATCTAAAACGAGAGAAGGAGGATGGATTAGTCTCTTTGGGAATCGGGGCAAGAAAATAGGAGTTAGTGCTACATCCTAAACACAATGTTTGATGGGGAAAATGAAGCATTCTTTTAAGATTAGTCTTGATCATATCTCAGAAGAAGCGATAAAAGGATATGGAGAAATCATCTGGACCAAGGGCCTTGTTCGGTTCCAGACTTCATATGGTTGTATGTATTTCATTCTCAGAGATAGGATGATTTAGCTCAATATTCTCCTTGACAATGATTAAGGGTGGGATATGCTCAAGCATAGTGGAGATGTTTTCTTGATTTGCTTCTTCATTTTGAGTGTATAACACAACAAAGTGATTTTTAGTTGCATTTTTAATTTCATTAAAATCTATCACCATTGTGTCATCCTCTAAAGTAATTTTGGAGACATTATTCCAACTCTACCTTAGTTTGGCTTGATTGTGAAAAAACATGGTGTTTTTATCTCTAACTTGAAGCCATAAGCTTCAAGACTTTAGATGTCAGAGTTCTTCTTCCCTTCTTAGAGCATGTTGGTAGTTGCATTGCAAGTTGAGTTCCTCTTTTTGAAGTTAAGTGGTTACCTCTTTGTTCTCTAAATCCTTTTAAATCTCTGCAAGTTTACTTTTGATCTGAAGTTTTTTGGAAGAGGGATGGAAAAAGTGTAGCTTGGCCCAATGTTTTAAAGCTTGTTTGACCAGAGATATTTTTTGTTCCCAAATATAGACCAATGTTTTAGAGATCCAAGTTTTCTAGGTGGATTCAACCAAGTCCACACCTTCTTTGTGTTGGAGCCATGTTGGGTTGAACCGGAAGGAAAGGGGGGTAAAGTTAGGAAAGTCTTGAATATGGAGGGATATGGGCTTATGATCGTAAATGAGATAGGGAAAAACGTATGATTTGATGGAAGCATTCCACTGAAGGAAGTTGCTATGAACAAGGAACCGGTCTAGCGTTGTTGCAATATGGCCATGCCTAGCACGCATATTGGTCCTAGTGTATTTTTCTTGATGGGGGTGAATGTCCATGAGATCCCAATTAGATAATTTTCCTCTAGAGTACTTCAGAATGGATCTCTTCTGAAAATCCATCCTCTTTTTTCCAAAGTTGATCCAGATTTACGAGCAAAATGAAATAAATAACAAAATGAATACAATAACATAGAGATACGGAGAACAACAACAAATATACAATGAACAATAACTTCTATTGAATAAATAAAATAGGTTGAAACTGTAAAACTGCAGAACAAAAAACAACTTGCTTGAATGGTGGTAGTTATCTATGAGAAGAGATGTGGTTGCTACACACGTCTGTCTGAGCAGAATGACTACAATGAGGCTCCACAAGCCTTTTTAACATTACTCATGAATGCCAAAACCCTATACATCCAAAAACCTAACCCTAGGAGATGAAACGCCAAAAGTTATGTGGGCCCCGATGGGTAAGTTGGTACCTCAACTTCCCGGGGTTGTAACTTTTGCATACGACATTCGTTTTAGGCGCGTGATAACCCATTGGAAAGATCTTTTCACAAATTACGTATTATGTCGTCAAACTTTAACTTTATCTATATTATGTCACAAAAAGATGTACTAACATGAAAACTTCCAAAATAAGCCAGTTGGATTAGGTGGCAACCACCAATATCCACCTGGAAGTTGTATAGGGCTTCAGATAGCCCCGCCAGTGTAGAACCCATAATTACAAAGAATTACAGAAGAACATGTTGAACTAAAATTGTCAAAAGGATTCAATTGGAATAGGTGGGTGGCCACCAATATACACCTGGAGCAATCCTCCCCCCTTAGGAAGCAATGGTATCCATTGTGTTGAGTGCCCCCATCAGGTGAGGAAATTTCTATTGAATTTGTCCTTGGGTGAGCCATTTGACTTGGTGCAAAAGTTTCCCTACCTTGATAACTCGATAAAGTTGGATCCTCTGCTGGCAAGTGCCCTTGACCTGTGTGTCCACTATATGATCAGTGGATGCATGTTCCATGCAGTCAGAGTTGAGCTATGTTGTTGTCAACTATTCTTCGATCTCTGAGGTGTCCAATAATGGCCGAAAATATGGTTAGAGGAGGTCCACACTGAACACTAGGTGCAAGCCAAGGAAGGGGGGAGTATTGAGCTCAAAATCACTGTCTCCCACAACCTTGGTGATAGTGTAAGCCCCATAGTGAAGTGGATAGAGCTTCTGATGGGTCCCTGTAAGGTGTTATTTCTGCAAATGTAACCAGACCTTGTCTCCCACCTAAAACTTGTGCAATACCTAATGTTGATCATGGCCCCACTTGTACTTAGCATTGGATTTCTGCAAAATCTCACGGAACCTGTTGGCAGATGTATTGAATCCACTCAATGAATCGGGTGGCTTTGTCGTCCTCAGACTGAACATGGGAAGATTTTGTCTCTATGGTTGCAAGAGGTAGTGCGACATCAATGGGACCCAAGGGTTGGAATCCCAACCCCACTTGAAATGGGCTATGACCGGTGGAGCTATGGAGAGCCATGTTGTAGTTGTGATGAACATAAGGAAGACTCTCATCCCATGTATGCAGATGCTAAGAGTTATACATGCGCATGATGTGCACAATCATATGATTGACGAATTTTGTCTAGCCATCGGTTTGAGGGTGGAAGGCAGTGGATTTAGTGAGCTTGGTGTCCAACAGTGACCAAAGACTCGACCAAAATGTGTTGAGGAACCTGTTGTCCCGATCGAAGATTATGGTCTGTGGTATCCCAAAATGGACCCACACTCATTCGAATAAGATCTTGGCAGTATCTGTCAATGTGATGCTCTTCTTACAGGCTGTGAGAACGTCCATCATTGAAAACCGATCAACAACCACAAATACACAATCATTGCCTTGCTTGGGAGACGAAAAGCCAGACATGTAATCGATTAAGATGGATTCCCAAGGCCTCTCGAGAATAGGAAGAGGGGTGTATAAACCTTGCTTCTTGATGTCTGGCTTGGAAATTGCACAGGTAGTGCAAGATATGATATACTTGTTGGCGTCATGTCGAATTTTTGTCAAATAAAAATGTTTTCGTAGAACGACCACAATTTTCTCCACGCCAAAATGTCATGCCATCCAACTATAGTGAGCCTCCCAAATCAGCTTTGCACGCTCGATTGCAGGAACACAGAGGTGGCCCAGATGGCATAACAGTCTGTACTAAATGTGAAAGTCGGTGACATTTGCGCATGTACCCAAGAGCTGATAGGTGGAGGCAAAGTCAAGATCTTGCTGATAAATTTGGGGCCACTTAGATGCCTCATGCCCATAGGAATGGAGCATGGTGGTGAGTGCAGCCGCGGGAGGTTGACTGAGGCAGTCGATGACACAATTTGTGCTCCATGTCTTATATTTGATGTTGAGATGGAACTGTTGCATGTATGTGAACCACTTATGATGGCGGTCATGGTGCAACTTCCCCTATGTCTGTATGAACTACAGAGGCTTGTGATCAGTGTGGATGATTGTCTCCTTTTCCATAATGTAATGTTTCCATTAACGACAACCTTGTATAATGGAATACATTTCCTTGTCATAGGTGGGGTATTTCCGGACAGTATCTGAGAGTGTCTCAATATGGTATGTTATCAGATGACCGTGCTGAGTGAGAATTGCGCCTACAACATAGTCAGATGCATCAGTCTCAATCTCAAACGGTTGTTGCAGATCGAACAAGGAGAGTATTGGAGCTAAGCACAAGTAATGCTTCAGATCATCAAATGATCGTTGTTGTGACTTTCCCCACACAAACTTTTCCTTGCCATTTCCCTTGGTCACTTGGTTGAGGGCCCATGCAATATGGGAAAATCCCAACATGAATCATCAATAGAAATTGGCAAGTCCCAAGAAGCTCCAAAGCTCGGTTAGTGTGGTCGGGGCTGGCTAGTCATGAATGACTTCGATCTTAGTTGGATCCTCATGTACCCCATGTTCATCAACAATGTAGCCCAAGTATTGGACCCTGTTCATGCCAAAGGTTCATTTTTCCAAGCTGGCATATAGCTTGTGCTGCTGCAGAGTGCTCAAAACCTGTTAAATATGTTGCATGTGCTCCTCCTATGTTCTATTGAAGATGAGGATGTCGTCCAGATATACCACTACAAAAGAGTTGGTGAAGGGTCTCAATACATCATCCTTCAATCTAATGAAAGTTGTTGGTGCATTTGCTAGGACAAAGGGCATGGCCAACCATTCAAAGAGACCTTCTTTAGATTTGAAAGTTGTCTTCCATACATCAGTTGGTTCAATGGGAACTTGGTGGTAGCCAGACTTTAGGTCAATATTGTTGAAGAACTTGCCCCCCTTGAGTTGGTCAAGAAGGTCATCAATTCGGGGAATTGGGTACCGATTCTTGACTGTGATTTTGTTTAATACTCTGTAATCAATGCAGAGCCGTCAAGTCTCGTCTTTCTTCTACACTAGTATAATGGGGCTTCTGCAAGGGGAGGAGTTGGGCCTGAAGGGCCCCTTTTGAAGTAGATATTAGATCTGACGCTTGATTTTATCAGTTTCCATCAGTGAGCAATGATAAACTAGTACATTAGGCAGAGGTGCATCGAGGGTTAGACCAATTGAATGCTTGACTTGGCAGTGTGTTGGTACCCTGGTGGGTGAGGAGAAGATGTCTCTGTACTCTTCCATGATTCTGTCCACTTGATTTTGTTGAAAAGAGAGGCTATGTGTAGAGGTCATAGATGTGGCAGCGATCTTCTACTTACTGTGAGCATGGATCACAAAGAAGACAAACTTCCCGATCTGTGAAATGACCTTACTGCATTGCTTAGTAGAGATTAAAGAAATAATGGTAGGCGACGGTACCTCTGGTATCCTGTACAATTGTCTACCCAAAGTAATAATAACACTGCAAGGTCTAGACTCATACATAACATGTCGCTTCCAGAAATATGGTTGTCCTAAAAGAAAATCATCACAAACTTCAAGGGGAGCAATATCACACAATACCTCATCTTTGAAGGGCTTGATGTCGTATGACAGACGACACTATTGGTTGATGCAGAGATATCTTCCTTGGCGAAGCCAGCCGATGGTGTAGGGTTGCCGGTGCAGTGTCATCGTCAGGTCCATCCGCTTGATGACCTCTATTGAGATCAGGTTCTTCTAATTGTCGCTATTGACAATGAAATGAAGCGGAGCCCCATTTACCCACATCTGTGAGTGAAAGAGGCATTCCCCTTCCTTTGGTTCTTTTGGTTCGCTTGGTTGGACGTTGGTGGTAGTGACAATGGTGCAGGTTCGACATCGATAATCTGCTTCCCTCCTTCTAGATTTGATTTGAAGTGAGAATCTACCTTTGGCTCAGAAGCTTTCAGCTCAGCCATCAGTGACTGCTTGGAGTGACATTCTTCGATGTTGTGCCAAGGGATTTTATGGTGTTCACACCACTTTCCCGTGTCCTTCTTCAACTTCTCATTACCCTTATTGTGTTGTGGCTTGGACTGGTTGTCCTGAGAGTGCCATCTTTGCTCTGTCCCTTGTTTTGTGGGTTGGGGCCGCCTTTGCCCTGCTTCGGCTATGAGGAATTTGCAAATCCAAACTCTCGCCTCTTCTGCTTAAATTTCTACTCGATATTGACAACATATCTATAAGTCGTACCCAATGATGCGATGTCCAAAAACTCTATTCCTGTTTGAATGTATCTATGCATACAACCATGGTATTTAAGCACCATATGTCATTTAGTGTCTTTGATACCCAATTTGGTGCATAGGGTATGGAAAATATTGGTGAAATTTGGTATTGTCTGGTCCCTTTCGTGACGCAGGGTGGTCCATCTTGTGTACTAGTCCTCGTAGCTTCCAATAGGGTAGTATTGTTCTTTAATGGCATCCCTGAAGGAATTCCATGTGGTAGTGAACGCAAATATTTCATATTCATCTATGGCCCTTTGCTCAGAGTAAGTATCCCACCAGTCCTTAACATGGGGGACAACCTTGAGGAGTGCAAAAGTAATATTTTTCCTATTGGAAAAATTATGGACTGAAAAATACCCTTCAAGCAAATTCATCCATCTACATACAACATCTGCATCTATTAGTCCTTCAAATAATGCAATATCAAAATTTACTTGTACCTTGAAGGGGGTTGCATGGCCGCTTGATGAAGATGTGTCTCATGTGGGCAGACGCCAAAAGATCTATGCAAAGTTGTCCATCATTTCGTTCCTTTGTCGCGCAAGGGCTTCCTTGAGCAACAATTTAAAATCATTTCTTGATCCATGGTCTTTCTTCTCATACCCCATGAGTTGTTGTCATGCTCAACACGACCGATCTTAAAAAGGCTTGACTAGTTCGAGTGCCAACTTCTTGTACCCAGATCTTGTCGGGGACATGCACGAAGAAAAATAAATGAAGAGGAGACCGCTTTGATACCACTGACCTGGATTTCTGGGTAGAACAAAATAAATAACAGACTGGATACAATAACACAAAGATACGGAGAACAACAATAGATATACAATGAACAATAACTGCTATTGAATAAATGAACTAGGCTGAAACTGTAAAATTGTAGAACTGAAAACAACTTGCTCAAATGGTGGTAGTTATCTCTGAGAAGAGATGTGGCTGGTACACGCATCCATCTTAGCAAAATGATTACAATGAGGCTCTAGAGGCCTTTTCAACATTATTCATGAATGCCAAAACCCTAGACATCCAAAAACCTAACCCTAGGGGATGAAATGCCAAAAGTTATGTGGGCCCCGATGGGTAAGTTGATACCTCAACTTCGTGGGGTCGTAACTTTTGCATACGACCTCCGTTTTAGGCGCATGATAACACTTTGGAAAGGTATTTTCGTGAATTATTATGTCGTGAAACTATAACTTGATTTATATTTTGACTATGGCAATCCAAAAAAACATTGTTTAGGGCCCCAAAATGGCCCTAGAAGTACATAAAGATGTACTAACATGAAAAATTCCAAAATAAACCAGTTGGATTAGGTGGCGGGCCACCAATCTCCACCCGACAGTTTTGTAGGGCTTCAGACAACCCCACAAGTGTAGAACCCGCAATTACAAAGAATTACAAAAGAATATGTTGAACTAAAATTGTCAAAAGGAGCCAATTGGAATAGGTGGGTGACCACCAATATCCAACTAGATAAAAAATGGTCTTGATCAAATTTAAATCTCCAGCTATGATGCAAGGTTCAGATAGACCAGTGTTTCTCAAATTTGGCATCAATCCCCAACATTTTGATTTCTAGTTGGGGTTTGTCGGCATATATACATTGATGATAGAAAAAGTGAGATTACTCTTTTGTGATGAAATTTAGTAAGTATCTAGTGTTTCATTTTGAAGTGATGTTCCATACTCACCTCTTGTTCATTCCATAGAGTACAAATTCCACTAGAGGCACCTCTTACATCTTCTGCTATAAGATTGTTGGTCTTCTATAACATTTTCCCTATCTTGATAACTTCTTATGCTTGCATCTTGGTCTCCTAAAGAAGGAGGATAATTGGTTTTTCAAATTTAATGAGATCTTTGACAACCTTGGTCTTTGGGGCGTTGCCTGACCCCCTACAACTCTAGGAGACCATAATCATTATTTAAGAGGGTTAGATTGGGAGCCCCCCTTTTTTACTGTATTCCCACTTTGTGCCTTGTTATTCTTCAATCCTCCTCCTATAATATTTGTGAAAGTTTTTTGAGAACCTAACAAAATATCTTTTTGTGCCTACTCTTCCCTTACGTATTTAGCAGCTCTCCGCCCTGACTTCCTTGGAAGAATTTATTCTAAAGCTTTGTCATCTTGATCCTCTTCTCCAAGGCTTCATGTTTCTGAATTATATTTGGCATTTGAGAAAGCTATTTCAACATCTTTTAAGGTATCCAAATTTTTCGTCCCTGGGTCAAGTGGGTTGGAATCACTAATACATACATTGTCAAAATTCACAAAATCTTCCGATAATAAGGATAAAATTAATCATATTGTCACAAATTACGACATAATTATTAAAATTTTAATCATTTGTTCTGGGCGCCCCAATGAACGTCATACTTGTGACGCACTTCTATAGTTGTTGATATTGCAATGATAGTTCGTCGATCTATCGACAAACCTAGATAATGCCAACTACCCATTTGAAAATGGTTTAATGGTCATTGACTTAGTCAACTTTTACATAGTAAATGTTCGTCGGAAGACCACCAGAGGTGAGTGATTTCAACTATTTTGTTGTAGGTGTGATTGTTATAAAATCTTTTTATGTTCATTATTCATTGCATAAATTATTAGTCTTTTTTCTCTGTGCTACTTGCCTCAGATCCAATCCTTGATCTGCATAGCTTGGATTTTGTACTTTGAAGGTTACAAATTTTTAATATTTATATATCTCCTTTTAAATACCCACATTGGATCCCTAACCCTTAGACCCTCTTTTATTTGGGGACACAAATTGTTGCCTAGGTGTTCTGGTGGACAACAACCTCCCAATTTCTGTGATATATATAAATTTGGGACCCTTCTTTTCTTTCAATTTTGAAAATGAAAAAGAAATTTTTTTTTTTAATTCTTTTCACTTGAGTATTGTTTTCAGTTTTGACAATTTTGTTGATCATATTCTTAAGTTATTTGAATTTTCATTTAGTCTTTAATGAAACTCTTATTATGGGATATCTTTCATTTCATAAAAGTTTTGTTTAGGGATTTTGACTTCCAAGTTATCAAATGTTTATAATCATTATGTCCTTGACGATTTTGCTCACATAGATACTTTGAACAAGATTCTACATGAGCTACAGTATTTGGCAAGCTACGAATTTTTATTATATTGTTGGTTTAAATTTTTATTAACATGTTTTGTTTGGGTAAAATATTAATGTTCCAACGATTAATCACAATTTACGAAATCATAGCTAACCTGTCATAATCGCCTTATTACCGTGATGTCCATGATCCAAAAAAAACAGTTGTTTGATATTATGTATTGAGACATCAGATCTAACCTAATCATCATAGTTCTAAAATGACCTTAATGGAAATTAGATCAGGGTCGTTTTAAACTACATACGAACAATTCTCCTTTCCCAAAGATTACTTACTCTCCTCCATGTATAGTGATGTGTTGTCACACCGTATTCACAAATTATTACCTCAGGTCAAATCCTGCATACGGTAAATTTCCTCGAATTGAGATTTTTTACTCATGTATTGAATTTTTGTTTTGTGTTCCCGTGAGCGAAATCATGTTAGGAGTTCATGAGGGTTTTTTGAAAAATGGTATAATAAACTATCAAAATGGGCATGATGTCCAAAGTCGAACCTGGTGTCGATATTATTGAAGCTCATGATGACTATTTTCAAACCTTTCAAAGGGTTGGTTGGTTAGAATTCTTGCGCATGTTTAATGGTTACAATTCACATGTCACCAAAGTTTTTGCACTAAGTTTCAATTGCGAACATGCTAAAATTGGAGATATAGAGTTACAGATAGATGAAGAATTAATAACCACGCTGACTAAATTGCCATTAAAAGGGTAATGTTGGTCTAACACCAAAAGAGTGAAGGAGATTCCCTAGTAAGAAATCCTGGTTTCCCCCGAATGCAAATACGATTACAAAGGTCTGCCTATATCTCTAGTCAAAGAAAAATGGCATTTTATGTTAAGTGTTATTAAGGGTTTTATCACCTGTGAGGGCAGATATAACCTTTTCATTAGATATGATTTTCGACTATTAATGGTCTCCATGGATTACAAATTGAATATGTTGGTTTTCTTGCTTAAAATCCTTTCAAAAATGGCACAATTTTATCAGAGAAAAAATCTCAGTTCAGAAAGAAATGTTTTTCACCATTCTTTAGTGAAA
>ML806210.1:218157-238482 GCA_009831015.1 Picea engelmannii | reverse complement strand
TTGGCATGAGGAAAGGCTAAAGGGTTGGGACAATGGATTACGTAAATGGGCAGAGTTTCTTCGCTATATTTTTTTCTCCTCCAAATGGTACCCCTACCCCTTCTTTTATAGGCTAAAAGGAGCTAGGGTTTTGGACGAACCCTTGGCCATGCATGGTCGGGAGTTTCAGTTAACTAACCCATAGCTTTTTGTTCTGTCGGCAAATTTCTTTTTTTCGTGCTTTATTAGGTACACATGGGCTATTGTGAGTCAGCCAGCGTGCACACACATGCAGTAATGGGTTAGGGCGCGTGGGCCTTGACACAAGAGGATTTTCAAAGAGTTGTTCAGCAGATTTTTGGCAAAGAAGGGGTATGAGTTGGCCTGATGCCAGGTAAACATGTGTGGTTCAATTTAGGGTTATAATAGATGCCCCCTAATGTGTGAGGTCAGAAGAGCATCTGATGGTCGAAATACATTACCAATCTTTACCGATGTGCCGAACGATTGAACCCAAAGATCAGGAACCAGGAGGTGTTGTTTGCAAAATAACAAATGTCTCCCGAGGCGGGCATACCCATGCTCGGGATAAAATAGAACCATGGCTACCAATCAAATACACTGTAGATCCATCTAAAATAACTATAAAGAGTAGCCGTGAATAATACATAGCGGAGCTACATCTCGAAATCATAAAGATATACATATAGAGTATCCATCTTCCAAAAGTTGATTCGACTTGATGGCTGGACTTCAGATCTCGAGCAACAACTTCAAAGTCTTCCAAAACTTGGGTGGGAGTGTAATATGAGTGTACGATTGCACTACCCAGAGGTCTTTGACGGCTCGTCAGTCATGGACTTGATAATCTTTATGATCGGATTGAAGGCTTCAGTGATTTCGAACAAGGACTTGATTGGACGTTCAGGATAGTCGGGTATGTGGACAAGAGACATATTGCAGAGGAGCCAACTCAGGCTTAGTGACAAACTTCCCTTGGACAATAGCACGACAAGTGATAAGACTCAGGCACCATATATGTTAATCATAAGTCTACGAAGCAGGAGGCAATGCAAACTCTCCATATGTTTGGAAGAATAACCAAACGGTGGAGAACACAACTCTATATAGCTAGAAAATCTTCCTAAGGTCGTATTACATCCCATAACCCTCAATTGCACCACACATGCTTACCTAGCATCAGGCCAACTCATATCCCTTCTTTGCCAAAAATCTGCTGAACAACTCTTTGAAAATCCTCGTGTGTCAAGGCCCACGCACCCTACCCCATTACTACATGCGTGTACACACTGGCTAACTTACAACAACCCACGTGTACTTAACAAAGCACGAAAAAAGGAAAGTTGTCGACGAAACAAAAAGCTATGGGTTAGTTAACTGAAACTCCCGGCCATGCATGGCTGAGGGTTCGTCCAAAACCCTAGCTCCTTCTAGCCTATAAAATAAGGGGTAGGGGTACCATTTGGAGGAGGAAAAAATATAGCAAAGAAACTCTGCCCATTTACGTAATCCATTGTCCCAACCCTTTAGCCTTTACTCATGCCAAAGGAGATTTAACGCAAAGCAGTTGAAGGATAGAAAAAGAGGAGCCCAGGATCAGGTTCAAGGAGCGGTGGCCGGTCTCAACTTTTGTAATTTGATTCACTTTCAGTAATAAAAATAATACTTTTCCCGTCCCAATGCATGGATTGTCTATGATTTGATTTATTTATGCTTGATTTATAACCCTTGAGTATAGAAGTAGCATGCATGCATAGTTGTTGTTTGTCTTGAGTGCAGGTCATCTGTGGAAGGAACAGCGCAAGCAAGTAGTCAAGCACAATGGAGGATCTACATCAAACGTCGGTAATAAGGTAGGTGGTCTTTTTCCTTGCATTTACTGTGAAAAGGGGGTTTAAATCTTGGGATGTAGGTAAAAAAGTAGTTTCTATTAAGTCAAATCTGCATGCAAGTTTGACCCTAGTTTGCTAGTCCGTAGGGTGTTTTTCCCAACAACAGAATTGGCGACCGTACTAGGGAGAATACTCTTTAGGGTTCCTGGATTTATTTGAGTTTTTGGGTAGTTTAGAGACTAGGTTTTCTGTTTTTTCTTTGCCTGTCTTTTTCTGTAAGGTCTGAGCTAGCAAGGAGTCTGGTTTTCCATACCAACTTTCCCTGAATTTTGCTTGACTGTATTTTTCGGGACACACAAAGGTACACGTGGCCTACAGAAGGCTTGCACGCGTGTACCCGTGCCCTATCCTCTGGCAGCCCGCATGTGAACGCTAGCTGGAGAGATAGCAGTAGCGTGTAGGAGTTCAGAGAACCTTAGAGGCAGTCCTCCTCTTCCCTGTCAGAATTACACATTCTCAGGGGGTTTTCTAGAATCCTGTCTGAGTCTTGCTGGTTCACAGTCCTATCTCAGATTGCTTTCTTTTTGCCTTATTATTTTTCCTTGCATTATTTGTTTTTCTATTAGAAAAAGTAGCCAAACCTTCAAGAGATCCTGGTTATCAATACCAGAGGCCTCTTCCTGGTCTGGACTGCCTGTTTTCATTTTTTTCCTTAGAATTTAGATATACATGCGGCCTGTACAAGGTCAGCCCGCGTGTACACGCTTTCTGTCGTTGTTCAGCACACGTTTGCACGCATGATGTTTTAGTGACAGTCGTGTGCCTGTACAGGCTACTTTTTGCTCAGGGTGGGGCAGTCATCCCCTCCTTTGATAAGAAGTATTCTTCTCAGGTGTTTGAAGTTGTGTTTGAATAGTCAGTAGCTTAGGCATCATCTTACCCTTAGCCTGTTTTTTCTCAGTTAAAAGTTAACAGAAAAATAGAAAAAAAAAATTGGTTTTATGGTTTTTAGACAAGTGTGAGAGTCTTTGTTTTTTTTATTGCCATTGTGTGATTCTTTACTCTGATTCTTTGTGATTTGCGCTTTAAGCCAGAATTTGTTTTTCTTGGTTTTTTGCTTATCGGTATTTTTCCTCTTTTTCTTTACTAACACTTGAATAAATAAAAAAATCTCTTTTCATTTTCTTCTTTGGTTGAGGAGTGTGTTTCTGCATCATTAGCTAGGGAAAAGTCTTTTTATTTCATAAGTTTTTTTGCAGTTCACTCAGATCGTAAGTAGCTCACAGTCGAGCGAAATTCCTTTGAGTTTGTTGTATAAAATCTTAGAAAAATTCAAAAAAGAAATCTTTCTTTGTGAAAAGTTGTTGAAATTTTGCATTTAGTAAAAGTTTTTGTTTCCAGCTTTTTCATTCATTTTTTCTTTCGTCTTTACACATCATCAGTTTCACCCTCATACCCCTTGACGTAAGATAAATCCATAAAAGCAACGCTAATTTTAAAATCTACTAGACTTTTATGTTTGTAGGGTTCACAAATTAGTTCAGGACTACGGCCTTGGATTAGGTTGGAGAGGAAACTCTTCAAGGCCATTCAAAACCAAACATTAGAGTCTGAGATAGGGAGTGTCTAAGTCCAGTTTCATGGAAGTTATCCGGGACCCCCCTCTAATACAGGGGATAAACACGAGGTCGCGTGCAAAAAGGTAGCGGAGATAATCCCTCCAAAACCGGACCAATCGTAGTGGAGAACACATATAGAGGGCTTGTTGTGGGATTCCGTTGTTTGCATTTGCCATGGGGCTTCGTGGGTCTCGAATCCGTTCGAGGTCCTCAGTTATCTTCCGGACCATTTGCTCTCGATCCCCTTGACAGGTTTTGGGCTTGATACCCTGCTCATTGTGGTCTACCCGACTTTCGACTGTACCCCCTGGTGACTGTTCGCGTGCTGGCAACCTAGTTGCCAATATTTGTAGGGACATACACAGGGGACTGTGGGGGTATACCGCGGTACCTAGGACAGACATCAGACCATGCTTTGCAGAGTATACCCGGAGGGTGCTTCCGTGTTCGAGTTGCACTTGCACCGGTAACTTGCTCTAGTGTTGGTTGTTGTAACTGTCCTTCCAAATAGTTTAGTGATTGCTTGTCTTATCTCTTAGGGGCTTCTTTTTTAGTGTGTGTTACTTTTGAACATTTAGAATACCTTAGCGTGTCTTGGATCTTCTCACATAGTGGAGGATCCCAAGCTCCGCCGGTCACGAAGACTTCTTGGCCTACTGTAGGTTACACTGGAGCCACCCCTGCCACCATTAAGGTGGAAGCTAGACCAACAAGGGTCTTTTGAAGCGTTCGAGTTACAAACCTTTGTGTCCGAACAACTCCCGGAGGAATCAACCGTTTTGAACCTTGAAGCAGCCGGTCTTGGCTCGGTTGAAACCCCAACCACTGATATCTTGGCACCATTTATTGTACCAATCCAATTTCACGAACGCCAGACAGTGCCTCACACAGCTATGGAAACAAATGTTGTTACTTCTTCTGGGAATTCTTCAATTCCCACCACAATTGCTACCACAGGAGAGTCATCTCCTAATCTACCATCGTCAGTCCGAGCCACCATGGTCTCGGCCGCAACTACGTCGCACAGTGGACCGAACCCGTCTATCGCAGCGGCCACAACCCCCTTCACACCTAGTGCGACAGACCCTTCGTTTTCATATGGTATGCCTAGTTCAGGTACAAGTCCTGCACTAACCTACTCCACTTTACAGACTTTGGGTATGGGGGCAAGGAGCTCTAACGCTCCTCTACAAGGTCACTTTGGGGGCACTCCTGTCCCTTTTAACTCTTTTCCTTATGCAAGAGGTCATATCCCTCCTTCGTCCCCTTCGCTTGGTGGTCTGCATCAGCAGTCCGTCGGGCAACCTACACACACTAGTTTATTTGGAGCAGGGAGTCAAGGAACACCTACGCACAGTATGTCGGTAGGTTCGACACTGTTTTCTTGGAACGGGACGTTTGGTAACAACACACTCTCATCCGCCGCTTTTCCTTCTGGGGGCAACCCCATTTTTGGACAATCCACTCCTGCGCAGGGTACTATTCCTACACATGGGGCACACATAGTAGGACCTTGGAACTCAGGACAAGGATCCATTCCCTCCTCTGGAATTTCGTTCTGGGGTAATTATTTCCACAGTCAATGGAACCCTGGACAGACTACTATGCCTCTCCCATCAGGACCGGCATGGGGTAATCATTCCCAAATTCCTTCGAACACGATGCATGCCCAACACTCTATGTCCTTTATGGGAAATCAGCCGATGATGTCTCCACAGATGCAAAATACTTACGTTGGTCAGGGCCATGGTTTCTACCAGAATCCAGGCCAGTAGCCAAACTTTTCCTGGCAACCTGGTGCAAGTCAAACTCCAGGACCCTTTTTCCCAGGTTATCAACAACAACCCAAACTACCATTCCTAGCGACGTTGCACTTGCCATATTTGACAAGGTTGTTAAATGATCCTATTTGTCACGATCCACATTGGCCTCCTATGCCGAAGAAGTTGCCTTCGGACATTCCAAAGTTCGAGGCCAAGCCTAATGAAGATCCAGGTGATCATGTGACTACTTTTCATCTTTGGTGTTCATCTAACTCCTTGAAAGATGACTCCGTACAGTTGCGATTGTTTCAACGTACTCTTATCGGGAGTGTCGTGAAATGGTACATCGAGCTCGATCGCTCAAGATACTCTTCTTTTGGTGAACTGGCGAAGGCCTTCCTTAACCATTTCCAGTTACCTGTGAGATAAGACATTGGCACAGAGCTGCTCGTCAATTTCGAACAGAAAACAACAAACCATATCTCTGATCATATCCGAGAATGGAGACGTCGGAAGAGTCTAATCAAAGTACCAGTCCCACCAGCATTCCTGCTTGAGTGGTTCCTTAAGTCTTTGGTCCCACAGTTATCCAAAGATGTCGCAACATCTGGAGTTTTCTCCGAAGAAGATGCCATCATGAGAGCTCAACAATTTGAGCTCATCTATTCTCAGTCTTGTTTATTATACAACATCTTGCCAGATGAGCCACGTTCGATACTGGATAAAACTAGACAGAGAGCTGGACCACATGCCGATGGTATTGTTGGTTCAGCACAAACTAAGCCCACTTAGTAATTGACAAAACAGTTGCAACAATTATCCATACAACACACAGTGTCAAGCCAAAGTACTGCTTTGGCTGCTCCCCCTACCCAAACGTCGGAAGTACACACCGTGCAGTCGACTAACCCAAAGGCCACCCAACAGCCTGAAGGGAAGAAAAAACAACGAAAGAAGGGTAAGGGGGATAAAAAACCCACTGATAATGCTGGCAGGGATAATACAGAAAAACGGAAGGTGAGGTATCCATGCAACTTATGCGTGGAGGACCACCCGACCCATCTTTGTCCTCGACTTGCAGAGGCCCAAAAGTTTGTCACACAACAACAACAAGCAGTGTTGACTAATCCCTTTCAATATGGGCAAAATCTAACTCAAGCCTCTACAAGCACAGAAGGGGGCAGCCAAGAAACCTGCCCTCCTCCAAATAATCCCTCATCCGCGAACGTATATATGGTTAGGGGTGATGCTTTCATAACGACTAGAGCGCACGACTATAGTAAACCAAGCGCTTCTGAGAAGGGTAAAGAAGTTGATCTTCCATCTCTTCCTCTACAAATTGAGAAGACGTTGGGAGAAACAATGACATGCATTCCAAAGGGTGCATTTAAAAAAGATTCTCACAACCCAAACGCAAGGGCCACCCAGAATTACTCTGTGGTGGATTATTTATCACAAACCCCTTGCGCCATGTCTGCTTTGGAGGTCCTCCAAAGTTGCTTTGCTCAGAGGAAAGCCTTGTTAACCGCTTTGGACTCTAGTGAGATTTGTAATCCGGGCACCATCATGTTAGATACAACCGACTTAAAACCTCGCCTGCCTTACCACGTAGCGTTTCAGATAGTAGTGGCTCATCCCACAAAAACTTTTACACAGAATATCTTCCGCACGGTGGTCGACGAGGGTGCCTCGACATGCGTTATGTCGTTAACATGTTGGAAGGCCATTGGCCAGCCCGCTTTGTCTCCATCACCTACTTTTCTAACTGCTTTCGACGGTCGTTCTTTCCGACCACATGGCATCGTTCCTTCTTTCCCTGTGCAGTTAGGAGGGAAAACCATGTGTGTCGAAGTAGAGGTAGTCGATGCTCCCCTCGACTATAACCTCTTGTTAGGACGGAGTTGGACTTATGCTATACAAGCTGTGGTTGCTACAGTTTTCCGAGTCTTGTTGTTTCCACACGAGGGTCGGATAGTGACCATCGATCAAATGTCCTTCTCCAGACCTGACCCAGCTTTGGGGGCATCCACGGTCCCGATGATTGATAATCCTCAACCAGGTATCGTTAACGTAGGAGTTGGTTTGTGCCCATCCTTGATGGTTACCTTCGATTACCCACCTCCTCACGACGATGTCAAATTTATATCTCATCACCATAAGGTCGAGATTTTTCAAGTTTCGTCGTTCCGCACGACTTACTTTGAGGATCCTTGGATTCTTCCTTCCCCATCAACCACGATGGATGAGACGGGGCACTCAGGCATGTCCATGCCCTTGTCTTCCGTTGAGGTAGCGTACTCTTTAGTCCAACAAGCTTCAGCTAACTCGGATCCGACTCCTGCACAAGAGTTAGATCCACTTCTAGAACCTATTTGGGCTTAGGGTTCTCTCGCTAACGTCGATTCATTAGACTTAGTCTTTCCTTGTGACGAAGCAGTAATTGAAGCAATGACTAGTCGGGACAAACCTTGGGAATATCTTCATCACAGATCATATTTTCTCCCAGAGTTAAGCGGAATCGAAGCAGGAGAATTCACCGTTACCATGATGGAAGATCAGCCATGTCCTATTAATCTCTTAGTTACGCAAGAAATTTATGCTGAGGGCAATATGAGGACTATCACTGAAACCATACCCATCAACATCTCCCGAAACCCTGGTGTCATGGAGAATGTCTTCGTCAGAGCGGATTGCTCCCCCGAAGAGATTCAAATTTACACGGATCTTTTCAACGAAATCCGCGACGTTTTTGCCTGGTCTTATGAGGAAATGCCAGGTATCGATCCGAAAATAGTTGAACATGAAATCACAATGTATCCTGATGCCAAGCCTGTTCGACAAAAACTTCATCCAGTCAATCCCAAGAAAGCAGCAGCCATCAAGATTGAGGTTGAGAAATTGTTGAAGGCAGGTTTTATTTATCCTATCCATTTGACTCAATGGGTGTCAAATCATGTTCCAGTCAATAAAAAACAAGGCACGATTCATGTATGTACTGATTTCCATGATTTGAACAAGGCATGTCCCAAAGATAATTTTCCAACACCATTCATTGACCAGATCATTGATGAATGTGCCGGTTGTGAAGCGTTTTCGTTCATGGATGGTTTTTCGGGATATAATCAAATCCAAATCAAACCTGAAGACCAACACAAGACGACATTCATTTGTCCATGGCGTACATTCGCATATCGTAAGATGCCTTTTGGCCTTAAAAATGTTGGAGCCACTTTCCAGTGGGCCATGTCTTTTTCTTTTCATGACCTCAAGCATATAGTCGAGGCCTATCTAGATGATTTAGCATCACGTTCTCGCAAGCGAACGGATCATCCCACACACCTTCGACTAATCTTCGAATGTTGTCACTACTTCAGGATTCGCTTGAATCCAAACAAGTGTAGCTTCTGCGTAACGTCAAGACGTTTGTTAGGTTTCATCGTATCAACAACAGGGATCATGGTTGATCCTCTTAAGGTGAGGCAATAATCCAGTTGCCCCCCCCACGCACAATCTTACAACTTCAGAGTCTACAAGGCAAGGCGAACTTCTTACGACGCTTCATTGCCAACTATGTCGAAATCACCAAGGGATTTATGCGTTTACTAAAGAAAGGCGTTCCTTTTTTCTAGGACGAAGCCGCTCAATGCTCTTTTGACGCATTAAAACACGCCCTCACAACCGCACCTCTGCTACGAACACCTAACTATAACAAAGATTTCTTATTATATTTGGCTGCTGCAGAGTCAACCATTGGCATGGTTTTAGTTCGGGAAGATGATTTGTTCTCAGAATACGTGATCTGTTACCTGAGCCGAGGCCTCGTAGGACTGGAACTCAATTATTCTCATATCGAAAAACTTGCATCGGCAACAGTTCATGCTGTTCAACGGTTCCGTCACTATGTTCTATTTCGCAAGACCACCATCATTGCTGTCATGAATTCATTCCAATACATGTTGATACGACGAGTTATAGGCAGAAAAATCAGTAGATGGATAATCATCCTCCAAGAATTTGACTTAGACTTCGTTTTAGAAAAGTCCAAGAAGTCATTGGTCTTCGCAGAGCTTATTTTGGAACTTTCGGTTGAGTCAGGTGACGTTGTGCCTGAGGAATCACCTATCTGGGGAGATATGTTTTTGATTGCATCTATAGACCCCTGGTATGGAGATATACTTATCTATCTCTAGACTTTGAAATGCCCCACCTCTACTTCTCGTGACGAGCGTCGGCGGATACGGCTAAAAATTATCTCATACTCAATGATATGTTGTATCAGAGAGGTGTAGACTGCATCTTACGTCGATGTCTCACTCATGAGGAGGCCATCATCGTGCTCAACGATTGCCATATTGGAGCTTGTGGCGGTCATTTATCTGGGTTGGCAACAACCCAAAAGATTTTATGAGCAGGTTACTTCTGGCCGACACTTATTAAAGATTGTATCAAATCGGTCAAGAAGTGCCATCCGTACCAAATCTTCTCCTGGAAGATGAGGGCACATCCCGCTCCTATATTTCCTGTCATCACAGTTGGTCCCTTCACTAAGTGGGGGATTGATTACACTACATGCAACCCCCCGTCAGCAAGGGGGCACCGCTATATCAACGTAGTTGTCGACTACTTCACTAAGTGGGTCGAAGCTATGCCAATGTTTAAATATGATGGAGAGACTGCAACTCTCTTCTTATTCAACCAGATCATAGCAAGGTTCGGCGTCCCAAGAGAGATTGTCACTGACCATGGCAGTCACTTTCAGAACCAAATGATGTCCAAATTAACATCAAAGCTTGGGTTACGGCAGGAGCATTCATCACCTTACTACCCCCAAGCCAATGGGTAGGTGGAATTTGTAAACAAAATGCTTAAGACTATTCTACAGCGAACTATCAACTTAGCCACGTCAAATTGGCATTTGATGTTATACTCGGCATTATGGGCTTACCGAACATCTGTTAAGACTGCAACCGGTTTCTCACATTTTCAACTCGTTTATGGGCTGGAGGCAGTCTTGCCCATCAAATGTCAAATCTCATCTCTAAAATTGGAAGTACAGTTATTGCCAGACACTTCTCCGCTTGAAGAATGGTTAGTACACCTTGAGAAGCTTGATGAGCAGCGTTGCGATGTGGCCCTAGCCAACGAGGCTCACAAACATAAGGTCAAGTGTCAATATGATAGGTCCGTTCGTCCTCAGATTTTCTCTGAAGGCGACCTTGTCCTGGTCTATGACCAAGACAAGGACCCCCTGAGGGCAGGAAAGTTTAAACCCATGTGGTTCGGACCCTTCATTATAAAAGAGGTATTAAAAAATGGTGCTTATCGTTTGGTTGATTTTGAAGGGAATGCTTTGGCGGAGCTTAGAAATGGGCTCTACCTTAAGAAGTATTACTCATAGATAGGTCATTGTGGGTAACTTTCTGTAACATATGTATAGTCTTTGTACTATTACTTTGTAAGCTTCTTTTAAGTGTTATGGACATGTCATTGATGTTTTCTTTCGTCAATATGGCAGATGTCAAGTGATTCCGAGGTGTTCGTTGGGTATGCAAACGGTGCTAGTCAGCACACGTGGAGGCTTGCCTCCACAGCTTGGGTAATCTTTTCACCTCAGGGCCAGTTGTTATCTTCCGAAGGTATATGCTTAGGTGACACCACAAATAATGTCACCGAGTATAGTGCAGTTATTGAGTTGCTTCGTGACGCCTTGTCATTGGGTATCTCTCATCTCCGGGTCTATCTCGACGCTCAATTGGTTGTGTCACAGCTAAACAGAGTATACGGGGTTCATGATCCGACTTTACACTGACTTTTCCTTAGCGTACGTCTCTTAGAACGAAACTTTGATTATATTACATATTTTCATGTTCCTAGGAGATTAAACCAAATTACAGATAATCTAGCTATTCAAATTTTAGATTTCCATCTTGCACACATATGAAAGAACATTGACATAAACATGTAAACACATTTTTGCACACAGAATCCATAAGACACAAAAGATAAAAACCATATATAACATCATAAAATAACCAGAGTACATAGATGGACGCAAGAGCCTAAAAAATGGGTAGTAACGAGTCACTGGGCTTATGCCCTCAAAAAATACATACAAGTAGGTGCTCGTGGCACATAAAAAGTCTAAGTAGGTTCAAAGCCTATGGGCCTTGTTATAATCATCCACAGCACGGGCTAAACGCCTAAACAATCGGACCCATGTCCGAGGTGCCCCCACTACATGAGGCTGCATGGATGGCGACAGGTCCTCTATCTCTGCCATCAGGACTGTGGGAGTGAGCGCAATGAAGTTTCACTCAAATTGTCCAAGGACTCTCTCGACCTCTCTGGCTGGGAGGTTCCCTGCTACTGCTGCTCCCCCAGCGGCGACAGCCACGGCCTCTGGTCGTGGACGACGTCTATTCCGTGCATAATCGGCAGGTCGCACGGGTCCCACATCTGCATGCAACAAATGTTTATCCGTCAAATACTCTGGCATACAAAAAAAAATGATATATATAACAAAAAGACATAAAAATTACACATGCAAACAAAAAAACTACAAAGGTGGAGACTTACCCATCTCCCCTCGCTCCTCACCAGGAGGCACGGGTATCTCAGGATCTCTAGAGAAATCTATCCCTCCATACGGGTAGTCCTCAATCACAGGGATCTATCGTGACATCCAAGCAAAGAAATCATCATCGAAGGACTCAACGGTCCTTCCACCACCATGTCGCGGCAGTAAGACTGTCCATCTACACACTGCAAGGAAAGAGGCCTGATGTACTCGTACTACAACCCGATGACTAAAACTCGGAACTCTCTCAAAAAAGAATGAACACAAGATGGTCCCGAACCCGAAGTTCCTCTATGTACGTTGTCGGCAATCTGTCAATTGCCTCTTCATGCACTCGAGCAATGTGGTACTCCAGTCAATAATTTGTGCATTCATGCACTAGATGGTACAGTTCATCTGTGCGTGTGACGCCTGATGCAAGGCTGTTGAGCCGGTAATCCGCGCAATCAGTAACAATATAGTCTGCAGCGCTAAGTTAGTAATCTTGCTAAAAGGTACCTGGGAGCCCACATGGTCAGTCACAGCCTCACAATGCTCGGCTATCAGTTCCGAGATCTTGCTCGGCCCTGCAGAAAACGTCTAGAAGTTGACTGGTTCCCCTCTCCTTGAGAGGCCAATCAGAAAGTAGATATCCTCGGTGGTGGGCACCAATGATTGCCCCTCTAGCATAAATGCCTCTGCATCAGGGTGCCAGTAGTCAATCAAGGCATTCAATAGCCTTGGTTGTGCGCGCATAAAGGGACATAGAAAGAATTTGAGTAAACCGCATTGCATTAACATGACCACAACATTCGGATCTGCTGCAACCAACTCATTGATTGCCTCATGCTCCCTTTCCCTCCACTGGACATACATCCTACCAACACAACGAGGTAAAGGAGGGTTAGTACTTCCTTTTAGTTTGTTTTTTCATCGTAAAAGGGGGGTACACGCGGGCTGTAGAGGTGACAGTCGCGTGTACACGCGGGCAGACTTTACTCTGCCCGAATGTACACGCGGCCTGTCCAGAGACAGCCCGCGTGTACCTAGGGATGACCTTTTTAAGATCGACGCCCACCCAAAAATTAAACTAAACAACGAAATTGAAGTATTGAATAGCTAGATAAGGGAGTTTGTACTTACTTGGTCCAAGCAGAAGTTCGTTTCGTCCACTATAGCTCCCGGAATCACTATTTTTGGCAAAGGGGGTCTTTTGGTTCCAGAGCCAATTTCCAAATCAGCAATGGTGATAATGAGCTGCCAGCTTCTATTTATAGACTTTTTGGCCTCTTTTTGTCACTTTTTTGGCCTCCCTTATCAGTTTCTTTATATCAAAAACCATTTAGAGCGATCCAGGAGTTATATGGGAGGGATTTGATCGGGTATTGGGACATTTTTTTTGAGTTTTGAGAAAATATTGACGGTCCATAATTTTTATTGTTTTTCAAAAATCAACTTGAGCATATAGATTAGGTTACCACCCCAACTTTTGCATCTCGTTGTCTTTTTCTTCTGCTATAGGATCGATCCCATCAGGTTGTGACACAGAACCGTCATATCTTCTCTAGAAGTGTCGCAACTTGGTGGTAGAGCTTACCAGAACATGGATGCCCTAGGTAGGTCCTGGTTGTATTATGGTGTCCATGTCGTTTCTAAAAACACTGTAGGCTCGAGAGTCCGTATAGTCTTTCCTGAATATGAGTTTGAGCCTCATTTGCACGATTCTTTTTCGCTCTTTGTCTCACCCTCAGGACTCCAAAAAATAACGGGTCTCCTTTTAAGCTCTTTTCAGACCCTCTAAAAATGAAAAGATTACCGAGCGATCTTGTGGCCTTTCACGCTCGTTAAACTGAAATTTGAAGTCACGTCTGTCCGGCGGTAGTTTACCCCTTTTTCGGTCCAGATGGTCAACTGTACGAACAAAGGTATACTCTATCGAATTCCCATTCTTTAGAAGAGTACTCTCAGGTATAATTTTATTCCTTTTTTGGGCCTGAGGGACTAAATTTACGAAAAAGAAACCCCCACGAAGTCCATAGTTAAGCTCTTTTTAGACTCCCTAAAATTGAAAAGATCGTCGAGTGACCTTATTCTTTCACACTCGTTAAATTGGTCCAGAAGAATATTCTTGACGGAGTCCATAGTTAAGATTTTTTTAGACTCCTTAAAAGTGAAAAAATAGCCGAGTGATCTTGTCCTTGTCACACTCGTTAAAATGGTTTTTAATTGATGTCTAATCGGTGCTAGTTTATCCATTTTTCGAACCGACTAGACTATTGTCGAAAAAGGTATCCCAGCGGAGTCTCCTTTTATGCTTTTTCAGACTCTTTAAATATGAAAAACCACCGAGCTTACCTTCTTTGGGATCATTAAACTTACATCGAAGGACGTTACCATTGTGTTTTCTATCAACCACATTTGCATACCTTATCCACCAGCCTTGTGACAATTTGCTTTTGCGTCTTAACACCTTTGGTCGCTGAAGGATTTTTCTCGAGTATCATTTTACCAGAACATCAGTCTTGTCCTTGTGCCTTGAGATTGTATGTTTGCAGTACTCATTCCTCCATTGTAACGTAATATTCCTTTATTCTTTTTCCAAAATTATCGAAAAGAACAAAAAAATCAAAGATACCCCAAAAAGAGGATGGGAAAAGTATTTTCTTTATTGGCAGCATAATGAGTCGCCCTTGGATAAAGCACATATGTCTGTTTGATCATCAGACTATGGGATGTAGTACGACCTTAGGAAGCTTTTCTCGCTATATAGAGTTGTGTCCTCCACTGTTTGGTTATTCTTCCAAACATATTGAGAGTTTGTGTTGCCTCCTGCTTCGTAGACTTATGATTAACATATATGTTGCCTGAGTCTTATCACTTGTCGTGTTATTGTCCAAGGGAAGTTTGTCACTAAGCCTGAGTTGGCCCCTCTGCTATATGTCTCTTGTCCACATACCCGGCCATCCTGAACATCCAATCAAGTCCTTGTTCGAAATCACTGAAGCCTTTAATCCGATCATCAAGATTATCAAGTCCATGACCGATGAGCCGTCAAAGACGTCTGGGTAGTGCAGTCGTACACTCATATTACACTCCTACCCGAGTTTTGGAAGATTTTGAAGTTGTTTCTCGAGCTCTGAAGTCCAGCCATCAGGCCGAATCAACTTCTGGAAGATGGATACTCTATATGTATATCTTTCTGATTTCGATATGTAGCTCCGCTATGTATTATTCGCGGCTACTCTTTATAGTTATTTGACATGGATCTACAGTGTATTTGATTGGTAGCCATGGTTCTATTTTATCCTGAGCATGGATATGTCCGCCTCGGTGAGACATTTGTTATTTTGCAAACGACACCTTTTGGTTCCTGATCCTTGGGCTCAATCGTTCGGCACATCAGTAAAGATTGGTAATGTATTTCGGCCATCAGATGCTCTTCTGACCTCACACATTAGGGGGCATCTGTTATAACCCTAAATTGCACCACACATGCTTACCTGGCATCAGGCCAACTCATATCCCTTCTTTGCCAAAAATCTGTTGAACAACTATTTGAAAATCCTCTTGTGTCAAGGCCTACGCACCCTAACCCATTACTGCACGCGTGTACACGTTGGCTGACTCACAACAATCCGCATGTACCTAACAAAGCACGAAAAAAGGAAAGTTGCCGACGGAACAAAAAGCTATGGGTCAGTTAATTGAAACTCCCGGCCATGCATGGTCGAGGGTTCATCCAAAACCCTAGCTCCTTCTAGCCTATAAAAGAAGGGGTAGGGGTACCATTTGGAGGAGGAAACAATATAGCGAAGAAACTCTGCCCATTTACGTAATCCATTGTCCCAACCCTTTAACCTTTCCTCATGCCAAAGGAGATTTAATGCAAAGCAGTTGAAGGACAGAAGAAGAGGATCCCAGGATCAGGTTCAAGGAGCGGTGGTTGGTCTCAGATTTTGTAAGTTGATTCACTTTCAGTAATAAAAATAATACTTTTCCCGTCCCAATGCATGAATTGTCTATGATTTGATTTATTTATGCTTGATTTGTAACCCTTGAGTATAGAAGTAGCAGGCATGCATAGTTGTTGTTTGTCTTGAGTGCAGGTCATCTGTGGAAGGAGCAGCGCAAGCAAGTATTCAAGCACAACGGAGGATCTACATCGAACGTCGGTAATAAGGTAGGTGGTCCTTTTACTTGCATTTACTGTGAAAAAGGGGTTTAAATCTTGGGATGTAGGTAAAAAAGTAGTTTCTATTCGGTCAAATCTGCATGCAATTCTGACCCTAGTTTGCTAGTCCGTAGGGTGTTTTTCCCAACAACAATTACCTCCCCAGATTTCATCAGAGGATAAAGTCAAGTTAAGGTCACCCGCAAGAATAAGACTCTTAATGTTTAATAATCCTGAAGATGCCAGCTTTTCCTAGAATTGCTTTCGCTCCAAACAAGGACCGTAAACATTCAAGAAATTTATCTATCTTCTACTTTCTAAACAAATACCTGACAATAAGATGCCACCACAAGTAAGAAACGGAACCAGATTAAAAAAATTGGGATCCCACGAAACCAATAAGCCCCGTAAAGTGCCAATTGATTTAACTGCACAACAAAGCCAAGTTGGTCTAAGTGAATGAAATAAAGAATGAGCTTTTTCTGAATGTACAAGTGTCTCCTGTAAAAACATGATATTCGGACAGGTCTTATCTAGAACACTTCAAACCGAGGCAGCTTTTAGGGCACCACCTGTCCCTCTTAGATTAAGTGAAAGAAGGATCATTACTTCTTTCGAACCAGGACCTTCAAGCTCTAAGGGCCCCACCATCGGTGGAAGAAATATGACCAAAGGGATCAGCAGTAGCAAGTGTTGACTTCTTATGAGAACTTCTTGTTTTGATCGGGGAAGTCTCAACCCCCAATCCCCTTGACCAAGTGTATTCTTTCCCTGCCTTTTCAAGGACCATCTTCGAACAACCGACCTCCCCACTCCTGGAATCTTCAATTAAGACTGACTTCCCCAGAAACACAGGTAACTTCACAGAAGAATCATCGTCAACAAAAAAAGAAATTAAGGAATCTAGAATAGCAAAGAGTGAGGACTCCCCCTCTTCAGGTTCTCTATAGCTAGGAGGACAAATTGGACTATTCGACAATCTTGGAGAAGACTGCAGGGAGTTATGTACAGTATTTTGTCCAACTAGATCAATAAAATTACTACAACAATTTACCTTATCTCTTGTGGGAGAAAGACTGACTGAGGTAGACTCAGGAATCACAGTCAGAAAGATAACAGGGTCAGAACACAGAGGATCAGGGGTACTTGAAGACCCGTCAGGTGATCCAATGCAGTCCTTTTCTCTAGAGAGAGTAGGGAAGGTCTTCGTGGTTACCTTTGGAAGCTAAACTAAAGAGTTTACAACTTCTCGTTCCCAAACAAACAAGGAATTGAAAAAGACAGGACAGTGAGTAAGTAGCTTACCCGACACTGCATTTTGAAATTCCTTTTGACTGTTGTCTTCACCAACAGGTTGAGACGCTTCGAAGCCTGTAAAGTCTGTCTCTAATGACAAGTTTGGCTCGCTTAAATACTGAATCGTATCATCCTGTGTCCACTCATCAGCAGGTAAACCTTTGCAATCTCTCCTGAGGTGGGTTGTACTCTGACAATAGCTGCACCGAAAAGGGATTCCAAGGTAATCCAAACTTTGATGAAAGTGTGAACCCCTCCATTCAATATCTAATGACTCTGACAATCCCGAGTGAATGTCCATTTCTATTAAAACCTTACAGACTTTGCGTGCAGGAGCTCCAAGATTAACTCTATCCACCAATAAGAATTTGCCTAGTGCATTTCCAATCTCCAACAGTGCCCCCTCATTCCATAAGAACAACGGAAGTCTTGGTAACAATACCCAGAAATGGCGGAATGAGAAGTATTTTGTTTCGGGATTAAAAGAAACCCTCCACTTTTTAAGCATCAGACTATTTGTTCCATTTACCCACATCCCTTCTAACAAAATAGCTACATCCTCAGGGCATTTGCATAGAAACCCTAACCATCCTTTAGTTAAGAAATAAACTTCCGAAACATAACCAATGACAGGTATCCAAGTCTGCTCCAACCAAGAAGAAAACTTCTCAACATTCAAATTACTGTAGGCAAATCTACCTACCAATCCATAAAGGGCCAGCCGACAAGTGTCCTCCAGGCCAATATTGGAGCCGAGAACCATTCTTTTCACTGGTTTTTTTGCCACCCACTATCTGCATCCCTTGTGAATAGTAGCCACACTCTGTGCTTTGTGGTTTGTCAGTATATAGGCTGAGTTTCCCTCCCCTTTCTGAGAGTTACACCCCGACCCTAGATTTCCCACCCCTCTCAAAGGATCTTTACCAGAAGGTAGAAATGTATCCAGCGTAGGTTCCTCACCTGAGATTTTACTGCTATCAGGACTTGGTTCAGTAGGCTTCGCAGAGCAAACTTTTCTAACAGGAAGATTACTAAGAGAAGTCCCTCCAAAATGGCCAGATGTATCATTAGTCGCTTGCCAGAAAGAGTCCTCCGGCTCATTTAATAATGCATTAACTTCTTTATTAATTATCTCCAGTTGATTAAGTGCCAAATGGACTCCACTAATGATCACAAGAAACGAAAGAGCAAGATCGACGGATGAGGGTAACCCCAGTTTCCAAGGAGATAAGAGAAGTAAATGTCAAAACTCAGAGTAGTAAATGTGAATAGTCAGAGTGGACTTTACAGATTACCACCTAAGACTCAGGTGCCAGATACTACTGCAATGATAATAATAAGACAAGACTTTGGAACAATAACCCAAAAGGTAACTCACACACAGAGTAAGATAGAAAACCCAGGGTTAAACAAGTAAACGTTAGCAAGTCTAATGTCCACTACTGTTACAATGACCGCTAAAATAATGGTACCGGACTGTAGACACACAAACAACTACCTATAAAAAAATAATTTGAAAAGGGTGGAAGAAGCTTCTACCAGATGAATGAGTAAACAAATGCTAGAAAAGTCGGTACAAATATCAGCACTCCCACACCCTCGCTATCCAATTTCTAAAACCAGCAATCCGACATGTTTGGTTGTCGTTACAGTGATGATAACTACTATAAAAGGTATCCCGCCAATACCAGAATTCGAAAGCCATCTTCCTCCTCATCCCGCCCGACTTTCTGCTAACTTGATGTCACAAACTTGTCACATCGAAATGCATAGCTCTATTAAAAAAAAAAAAAAAAAAATAAAGATTAATATAAAAATGTTTATCCCCGGATGGGATGCCAAGTGGAAAGAATGGGCACGTGGAGGCGCAAAGAGAGAGGCCATTTATGGTGGCTCTCACCTCCAGCTACAACCATTTCTGAAGGCTTTCACATCCGTTGGCCATCGGTTATTGATGGAGCCTCTCACGCGTGAGCAAGGGCCAGCCAGCCAGAGCATTAAGCTCTCGACGTTAATGGTGGCAGCCATGGTTTATGTCATTATCCGTTTAACCGGACCTCTCGGAATGATTTTGAAGTTTGTTGATCAGAGAAAGAACCACCGCGCAGGAGGCATCCTGGCACTTGCCCTCGCTCTCACCATGCCACGGGAAAGGGGAAGATCCCGTAGAGGAGTCGGATGGTACGCGGCGGATGCAAGAAAGAAGAGGCACAAGAGTTTTGAAAGAGCTCTGCTCTTGGCCAAAAGAAAACGCCGAGGTGACGCCACAACAGCAAGTTCGCCCCCTCGAACCTATGTCAAAGAAGACCTATCCTTAGAGCTCCCACCAGATTTCTCTGAGAGTCGACTGTTTATCATCCCGGATAATTAGGACCCTCCGGCGAGCTTTGGACAAGCGGCACCAGCACCCAATTTGAACGAGACTCCCACCCCCAGCGATGCTCCGAGCGTAGAATTCGACACCTGCCCAGTGGAGGAGGAGCTGCCGGAATGCACAGTCGACCCGTAGATGCAGAGGAAGATGCCGGGCCACACGGAAACGGAGGTTGAAACAAAGTCGCCACCATCGCCACCGTTCCTACATCCAGAGAACCTGAACTTGATCTTTGAAGTGTGCAGCTTGGTGGAGGATCAAATTTTCAGAGCCGTTCACGTCAGCCAATGCTTAGACATGCTCTACGCAGCCTACTCCAGGGCCACGCCTCAGCGCCAATGCCCCACCTGTGCTCAGCCCTATGGCATCCCTGTCAATGGCGGCAAAGCTAAGGAAGGATGTGAGGACTCCGACGAATAGGTTCTGTTGTTTCCTATGGTCTCCAACTCCTTTTCTTTTACTGTTTATCAGAGCTGTAGCTCTTTAGTTACTAGCTTAGTTAGCTTCAGAACAGACTTTCCTATACTACTAAGGATGATGGACATGCACCCTGGTTTCCTTCGGGCAGGGTGGCGAAACATGAAGCTTGATTTTGCATGCTGCTGTGGACAGGCCAGCTGTCTTGGTTTCCTGTATAGGCAAGACAACTGACACCTGTATGTCAAGTGTATTTCTTTTTTTGAAGGCTTAATATAACAGGTTTCGCCCCTTTTT
>ML806210.1:187875-197882 GCA_009831015.1 Picea engelmannii | reverse complement strand
GATCTCATTTTCAAAATATTGATCACACTACCAACCTTCCTAACCTCTTAACTCAACAAAAGTATGGTGATCTTGGAAAACTTCTCTTAATGCTTTTCGAGCACAGAAACAAAATTCTAAAGAATCACAAGTAATCACTTACTGTCTTAAGGTATGATAGACCAATTAGGTCTTAGTGGACGTTAATCATCATCATCATCATCATGTTTTTTATTATTTACATTTCTATATAATTATAAAATTTTATTTTTTCTATATTAATTAATAATAATAATACTTAAATATTAATTATAAACTTATTTATATATTTATATATTAAAAATATCACTTAACATAAAACTATATCACATGTTAGGTTTTCAAAATGTTAGTTAATAATAATAATACTTAAATTATAAACTTATTTATATATTAAAAATATCACTTAACATAAAACTATATCACATGTTAGGTTTTGCACTATGTTTATTGGTAAGCAGAATTTTATAAAAAAAACGTGTAAATATAAGGTTTTGCACTATGTTTATTGGAAAGCAAAATTTTATAAAAGACATGTAAATATAAGGTTTTGCACTATGTTTAGTATAAAGCAAAATTTTATAAAAGACTTGTAAATATAATGTGTCACACTATGTTTACAAATGAATATAGGACTTTTCTTTTATTTGTCAATCTTAAATGGATAAGATTATATGTTTTTTATTATTTATATTTCTATATAAATATAAAATTTTATTTATTTTTAATAATAATAATACTTAAATATTAATTATAAACTTATTTATATATTAAAAATATCACTTAACATAAAACTATATCACATGTTAGGTTTTGCAAAATGTTAGTTAATTATAATAATATTTAAATATTGATTATAAACTTATTTATATATTAAAAATATCACTTAACATAAAACTATATCTCACATGTTAGGTTTTACACTATGTTTATCGGTAAGCAAAATTTTATAAAAGACGTGTAAATATAAGGTTTTGCACTATGTTAAGCAAAATTTGATAAAAAACCTGTAAATATAAGGTCTTGCAGGAAATTTTTATAAAAGACTTGTAAATATAACGTGTCACATTATGTTTATTGGGGAGATTTTTTTTTATAAAATACTTATAAATATAATAAACATGAGTTACTATTTAATGATTTGAATTATGCCCTATGCCCACTTACCCTTATGTTTATTGGGAAGAATTTTTTTATAAAAGACTTATAAATATAATAAACCTGAGTTACTATTTAATGATTTGAATTATGCCCTATGCCCACTTACCTTTGATAGTGATGCAAAAGACATTAAGATTATAATCTTAAAAAGATTATGCTCTCCTATCCTATTTGTTAATGATAATTTGTTTTTGTTTTTTTATAAAAATTGGGAGATTTCTATTATCAAAAAAGGGTGTGGTCGAGTACGCAAAGGAGTTACAAAATGTAAGAAAATTTGGGTTAATCTGAAGTCTCAAATACACAACTACTATATGCTATGAATGATTGTTTCAAATACTCAAATAAAAATTTCACATAGAACAACTTTACTAAATACACTCAGAAAAAGACTCTGAGGATAAAAGTGAAGAGACATTGTATCTGAATTAATTTGTTGGGGAAGGGCTCGCCTTTTTGAGTGACTTGCGAGCCTGACTTCGTTTTACCATTGGTTGTGGTGCTACATGTGATTTCTTCTTCTTTCCAACTACCGTCCAAACTTCATTTGCATATGTCGGGGTATTTGTAATGCCTATGATTCTTGAATTGTCTTGATCTAATGCTTCTATTTTTTATTAATCTGGAACCTCAGTTTCATCAGCTCAATTTGCCCAACATGTCGATGTTGGAGGAGATTGATGGATCTGAAGTCCCTGGTTTGAAACCTGAAGGGAAGATGCATCTTTTTCCGACTTCTGAGTGGATTCTTGGCACGAGTCTTGAGATAACTGAGATGGTTGGATAGGAGGATCTGATTGAGAATAATTTTCACTGACTTGAGGAGGTTGTCCACGGTATTTTGAGATTACTTAATGGTTGTCATTAGATCCAACCCACCAAGTGGATTTCCAATACTTTCTATTTTTCTTGTACCCTTTGGGATAATGGGTTGCAAGATGACCTGTTTCAAAACAAGATCTGCAATGCAAAGAAACTCTCTCATAGTCTACTTTTTAGACCAAGAATATTTTTTACCAGTAAGAATAACTTCAGTTAGGAACCCTTTACTGAAGTCCATTTCCATGCAAATATGGGCAAAAGTGGTGGTGCACTGCTTCGTAGTTTCATGGCTTGTGTTAGCTCCCAAAATGAACCCATCCCTTTGGTCACATTTTGTGGTGATAGCATGGCTATCGGTAGTTTCCTCATTTCATTTTTGAGTTTTTATAGTTGCAAAACTTAGGTTTTGGTTTTTGTCTTAGAAAATAATATGACCCATAAAAGTCTTCTTTTCAAAATTTTCATAATTCACTTTCAACAGCTAACGTGTGTCCAAAAGATGAGTGTTAGTTGCGGAAAGTGGCGACTTTCAGCAGCTAAGGAGCGTCTTTCATAGGTCTATGCGCTGCGGAAAGTGTTCAGTTCCAAAGTATCCAAAGAAGCAGTGTCGCGGGTCGTGCGCTGATGAAAGTGCAGACTTTCCACAACTATGGAGCGGTTTTTGCAAGGTCGTGCGCTATTGAAAGTGAAGACTTTCAACAACTAACGAGGGTTTTTCACAGGACCATGCGTTGTTGAAAGTGAAATTTTCTACAGCGGAGGGGCGTTTTCCACGGGCCGTTGGTTGGAGAAAGCGAGAATCACGTGCACTTATCCACGTTTCAAAATCAAATCATGATGTGATCGACTCACGCCATGCTATCAGGAGGACGCGCTGGTGAAAGTGGGTAATCATTTAAACTCGAGTTCCACGTCCCAGTCAGATTACATCTCGGATCCGGCTCAGAAACTCACGCTCCACAATCATGGCATCAGGGATGGCAAGTTCGAATTCGGTGGTGCAGGTACAGAGGATGTACTGCCGTGCTGACAATATCAAATCAAGGCATTGTTTCCATATCACGCCCTGTTCACGAAGGTCTGTTAAAATTTCAAATATTTTAAAACAAAGCCGACTCCCGAAGTGCTTTCAACAACGTAGAACCTCGGCTCGAATAGCTGTTGCAAGAGGATAATATACAGAATTGTTGGGATTTTCAAGCTACAGAATGGCGAGGAGACGCAGTGGTTCCCTACTCAGGAGAGAGTTGGATAGCCTGTCTTTTCTACAGACACATCCCGAAGTCCAGAAACATTTTGTAAACGCAGGGTGTATTGAATTCGTTGAGAGGTTGCAAAATGGTTGCCACCAGTCTACAGCAGAAGCTTTTGCCAAGACTTTCGATGGGAACAAAGCTCGTGTTGGGTCCATAGAAATTAGAGTAGATGAAGCTTCCATTGCTACAGCAACAAACCTACCAAGGACGGGTCAGAGCTGGTTCAAAACCATTGCTCCCAAAAATTTGGATTTCAGAGCTTATTTGAAAGAAGAGTTCAGGCACAAGGCATGGAAAAAGGGTATGCTGGTTTCCTATCTAGAAGAAGAATGGCAGGAGCTATTCAAAGGTATCCAACTCTACATTACCTTGGAGGGCAGGTATGATAAACTCATGATGTATCACTTCAAACTCCTGGACCATTTTACAGGCAAGACCCCCCTCAATTTACCTTTTTTCCTACGTAAGAGTTTGACTAAGGTTTGTAAGAAGATTAGGGCTCAACCCTTGAGCATGAAAAGTACTCTGTGCCACTTCGGCCTCATAAAATTGATCATCCTGGAGGAATTGAAGCAGCAGGGAAGGAGCTGGGAGCATTTTCTATTCTGGGAGGGTTTTGAAACACAAAATTAGCTTGCAAATGAACCAGGGAAAGGTTCAAAGAAACAGTCTTCTCCTCAAAGCAGTTCAAGAAAAAGAAGGACCCTGCCAGGACCTCCAGAAGACATAATTTCTAGAGTAAAGCCCCGTAGGTCAAAGAAAAGATTAAGTTTCGAAACCACTGCAGAGCAGACCACAGAGCGTCCTACAGAGCAGAGTACAGAGAAAAGAACCAATATATTAAACTTGCCCTATTCAGACTCAGAATCAGAGCAACAAGATCAATGCCCTGTCACCAAGATTCCTGAGCAGTCATCTGAGTGTGCACAAAACTATGAGACCTTCACTCATACAGAAAAGGGAGAAACATCAAAAAGCTCCAAATCAAAGAAGTCTCAGAAGATCAAGCATCTGAAAGAGGTAATCGCTCAGCAAGAGGTTTTGGAACGGGTAATCAAAGGAAGGTATAAGAAGTTGTCTGAGAACTTTGAAAAAACCAATGCTGCACTTGAGAGATTAGCTAAGGAAAGTGTTAAAGAGAAGAAGAGAAAGAAAAAGCTCACCAAAGATTACAATAGTCTGTGGTGGCTTGCCAAACGCCTTAAGAGGCAGATAAGAAGATTGAAACAAAAGCAAGGACAAAAATCCTATCCAGATCTGAAGGTACTTGCTCAAGTCACTGTCAATATGCAAGGTGAGAAACAGGAGGCACACTGAGTTTTGATGAAATCAAAATTTTGAAGGTGAAAACTCATTTTGAGTGCAATCAGGGCTTTCACCAGCGCAAGGCGATATTTTATGACCCATTAGCTGTTGAAAGTGGCGACTTTCAACAGCTAACCTGCGGAATATTAAACGAGTTAGCCGTTGAAAGCTGGAAAAGTATTTTTTGAAGCCAAGGACAAAACATATCATTTTGAACAGGTTATGAAGGAGTTCCAGAGTATCAATGGACTATCAGATCGCATGCAAAGGGCTCAACATCAGAGGTTCGAGAGAATTTTGGCAGCCATATGCAAAACAACTTCCTAAAAAATTGACCATGAACGTTGGGGAGATCCAACTGTCCAAACAGGTGTCCTACCATGTTTCATCACATCGCAGATACCAGGAGCTGAAGGATGCAGATGGCGAATTTTGGAGATTGAAGACAGTTCGAGTTCTAAGTTTAGTTGTTAAGACTTTATTTTTAAGTTGTTGATATAGATTTGAATTGTTTTTATTAAATACAGATCCATGTTTCTAGGATCTGTAAAACTGTTTGTCAGAGGCTATAAATGCCCATTTTTGATATGAAAAAAGGGTTCAAACTGGGAGATATTTTCATGCCATTGTATAGACTCTTTTTGCAGAAATAAAGTGGAGTTTCCTTTCGTTTGCAATACCAGAATTGTTCATCTTTCATTCTCTGTACTTTGATTTCAGTTTAATTTAGTTCATAAAGACTGTTACCTCTTTGTTGAACTCATAGGCTTGAAATTAAAGGATTCTTTGTTGTCTTGTATTAGGCCCTACTTTCACTTGTATTGGAAAATCAAGAATAGTATTCTCCATCCTCTCTTTCAATTATTTGATCTGGTTATTGTTCACTGAAAGCACTGTATCTTTAGATGTGTGATGCGTTGTTTCTTATACAAATCATTGAAGACCCCATTGTCCCAAACACATAAAAACCATTATTTCTAAGTTACCAAGAATCCTTAGCCAACAACCCTAAGAAGTTTTTTGGAGTGATAACAGCTTGCAAAGTGGAACTTTCCCAAAGTTGAATCGATGGCTTCAAAAGAGGGTAAAGCCCAAAAGTGCAAGGGAAGATTGGGAAGTCTAACCCAAACAAGGGTTGAGGAAAGAATGTCAGTAGCAGGATTGAAATAAGGAGTCCATAGTTTCATGCACAAACCTGAGTTTCCCCAAAACCACAAACCTAAGTTGAAAATCAAATCTCAATCCTGCTCAATGTTGAACTCAACAATGAAGAATCATTTTGCACAAGGATGAATGAATGTTTTTTGTTGCATGATATGGATCCAAGTAGTCGAGATCCAACTGTTGAGATCTGCTAACTTTGGCCAAAGACCATTGAAGCAATAGACCAAAATCACGGATCTATAATACTCTTCTTCTTCCTCAACATCTTGTCCCATTGGAATGACAAGAGAAGGGGCTTCCTGAACCAGAAGAGATGAAGAAGAGGGAGCAGCGTCCTGATGAACAATATTCTTAAAAGAAGCACCAGATTGAGAAACTGAAACCGACATGGACATTGAGATGGAAGAAACAACGCCACAACTTGGGGCACCTGTAGAAATAGATGCGGCCATCGCCATGGTCGAAAAAGGAGGCATGGATGAGGGCCGTAGGCCCGACACACACTGGGTAGCTAGCGGTCAGGGTTAAACTCTAGCTGTCGTGACCATTCCCAGGAACAACTCTGACTCCATTCGACTTTAACGAGATACCTTTTTTTTCTAAATTGAAGGACATGAGGATGGGCTTTGATCCACTTATGTGTGCATAGGTCACGATATCATTTAATATAATATCTCTGGGTGCAACCAGACGCTTGACCACTACCTCAAGGTGTCCCATGGCTCCAAGTTAAGTGACTCTCATTGAAATTAAACATTTCTCAATGGTGAAAAACTCTTCACTTTCCACCATTGAATCCAACCTCTTTGAACATAATTTGATATTTTACTATTGCTACCTTTTACCTTTTATTAAGAAGGAAAAATTTACACTCTTAAAAATATATATACAATATGTATATATTACCCATAAATACAAAATATTTAAAAAACTTAATACAAAACAATTACATTAGAATTAAAAAGAAATAAATAAATACAAGTTATCAATCATAATTGTAAGAAATAAATCTCGACAAAGTTTATGTAATTTTTTCCTTTATCTTTAAAAGATAAAGATAAATCAATATTGAGGTGACCTTATACCCTAATAAATTAAGGTGATCTTAGGGAGGGAAACAAGCAAGGTGACATGCAACTTTTTTTTCTTTATCATTAAATATTAAATTAATATTTAAATAAATTTATAAAAATTTAAAATAATAATCTAATAAAAATTTTAATATATATATAATTTGGATTTTAATAAAGAGTGCAATTTTTCTCCAATTGTTAAAGGAGGTCTAGTGTTCAATTCCTAACATGTACTTCCAGTTTTTCAATAAACCAAGCACTACCCTTCTAAACCAAGCACTACCCTTCTGTTCAACGTTTTTTCAATTGACCAAGCACTCCCTTGCAACATATTTCCGATGACCTGTCACATCATTTTCATCTCAAAAACAAAGACACACTAGTGTGTGACTGATTTCAAGCCTGAAAAGCACGTCGAAAGCATAGTGCATAGTCCACAAATAAAAAAAAATTGATGGAATCAAATCAAATTATATGAAATTAACGATTTTGAAGAAATACTCTACTCAACAATGCCGTTCACTCTGAAACTATACATTTAGGTAGGATAGCGGATGCCCGCTTTTTTAGTGAGCCTGGCGTGGAAGGTTTGGGTAGGCATATAATTCTAGAACTTGGGTATTTTCGAGATGGAACGAGCCACTTAGGATTTCCTCTCCTCCGTGGAGCCAAGCATTGTTTTTGGTTACGAGGAGTCGTTAGATGAGTATTGTTTACTCTTTTTTTTTTTTTTTTTTGGGCNTAAGAAGCTCGAGGTGAATCCCTTGGATATTGATGACAACTCTCTTCTACTTATTGATCTAGATTTCTCATTCCTAGATTTACACAAGTTTTTTCAATGTGAATGCAGGGTTCAAGAGTTTTTTCAATGTGAATGCAGGGTTCTAACTTAAAAAATTTCAAGATCAAAGAAGCTATGGAGGTGGACAAGATGATGAATCCCCCAAGCTAAACAAAAATCTCTCAATTAACCACAAGTCTATTTTGTTAAGAATGGGATGTTGAGTGGGACATATGACTTTGGGGGAGTGCAACGCCTACTACCCTTAATCCAAGTGAATTAAAATATCTTAAACCTAGTACACTCATGAATATGTTTGTTATCAGTGTTGTATAGGTCTCCCCTTAAATTAAGAGCTCACTTGAACAACATCAACTTATTTTTATAGTTTTTTTTATTAAGAGATATTTGCTATAAATATCATTATTAAGTGACCTACTCAAATTTACATATAACAACACAAAACAATGGAGACTCATGAATTTGCCTAAAACATAAAATGACAGGCATGATAAAGGTAATCGCCCTCATCAAATTTTCACTTGACAAGCAAATGTAATATTTTCATCCTTTGTTAAAGTAGTATGTAAAATCATTTTTCATTATATAAATGCCTAACAACGTTATTATAAAAATGATTTTGTTTTTTTAAATTTGAAATTCCAAGATTGATGAAAAATATCACCTTTTCATTAGTTTTTAAAGGACAAATCACTTTTAAATGACAAATCACAAAATGTAATCTTTTCATCCTTTGTTAAAGTAGTATGTAAAATCATTTTTCATTATATAAATGCTTAGCAACGTTATTAGTCCTTGTCGTAGGTATAGAGGGACTATAGTGATCGATAAATCGTTGACCTGGCATTAGCTTGTGCATTGACCAAAGATATTTGCCTATTGTCTATTGTTGGAACAAGGGAAGTGAAAACATCGATTTTTATATAATAAAAAGTATCATGTTTGTCAAGATCTGATTGGACAAAGGATTGGAGGTCTTATTGTCGCCTTCGCTATTCCCAATGTAAAATATGTTTGCATTTCCAAAGTATTTGGTAGTATATGGTCATTTTTGAATCATAAATTTTGTTATGCATTCGTCGAAGGTGGATTAATGCTAGCATTAATTCGAATGTTTGGTTTAGCATTTCATGCTAGGTAAATTTATGGCAATGTTTGATATGGTGGCATATCCAAAGTTTGGCTTTGCAATACATTCTCTGGTGTTCGAACTATTGTTACAAAAAATATATGAATTTATTTGAGATACGTCAGAGACCTGCCACATTGAATGTTTTTCCTAAATGTTTACAGTGCATTTCTGATAGACTTAAATGTTTACCTAACAGGCTTGGTAGTGTTGAATGGTTACTTAATAGGCTTGTTACAAGACATTTTCTTCCGTTTTTAAAATTTATATGCTCCAGCGGCATTGCTGGTTCACTGGTCCATGCTTGCTTTTTTCATGGCACTGATTTCTTATTTGCATGTTCTCGTTGTTCTTACTTTCTTGTTCGTGTTGTTGCAGTTTGCACTTTTGGGTTTCTGTAGTCGCGATTGGAAGAGCCTCGTTCCTGGGGGGTGGTTGTTGCTTGTTCCTTTCTTCGTTGTATGATGTTTATTGTTGCTTGATTTGAATTTGCAGGGTTCTGGTCTTGCGCTTGCACTTGGGCCTTTTGGTGCTTTTTGGCTGGGTTCTTATTTGGTGTTTTTTCTTGTTTTCCCAGGGTTTGCATTGTTGGGATGTTGCATCTGTGGTTGGATCTTTGGTTACATTTTTTCGCACTTCGGTTTGCATAGAATACTATTAAGATAAAATAACAGACTAAAGAATTGCAGGCGATGTAAATTGCATTTGTTACGCATTGAAACAGAGTTTGTCGGCCTGAAAATATATTTCATATCTGTTGTTGTGTTTTCCATGAATTCCGTGTTACTATGGTTTCATAGTTATGAGAGTGCCTTTTGCTATGTGGGAGATATAGTTGTTCTCTGCCTTTTACTTTCCTGTTGTAAACTGCGTTTGACTTTAGTTTATCGTGTTTCTATGGTCATTTCGAGCGACCGTCGTTTGATTGTGTACTTAGCCAGTTTTATGGATGCGGCTTCGCAAATAGGTTCTATCGAACTATGACAGATCGTGTTCGGTGTATACATTAGCTTTGCCGAATTAGTTTTCTTTAAAAGAAGGCCTCCTGGACATAAGAGAATGCAATTTATGAAATTATAGGTTTCCTGGACAACATAGGTTAATGATCGTGGCTTTTGGGGCTGGCGGTGATCTGGATTTTATGAGAAGAACGAAATGAATACCGATTATTGACAGGTGCTTAACACAAAAATAACAGAGATACAGTAAAACTGGTTTTCTATTAAATAACGAAATAAGTTGAAACTGTAAAATGCAGCGGAAACAAGCTTGCTGGA
>ML806210.1:168649-187825 GCA_009831015.1 Picea engelmannii | reverse complement strand
CCTAACCCTAGGAGATGAAGCGCCAAAAGTCATGTGGGCCCCGTTTGGGTAAGTGAGTACATCAACTTCCCAAGGTCGTAACTTTTGCATACGATCTCCGTTTTAGTCATATAATAGCTCGTTGGAAAGATCTATCCCAAAAAACATCGTTTAGGGCCTCAAAACGACTCCAGAAGTTCAGGACACGAAAAACTGCTAAAAATAGTAAATTGCCAAAAATGTCAGAAAACTGTTTTGAGCCAGTTGGAGAAGGTGGGTGGCCACCGATATCCATCTGGATCAGGCGGGCTGAAAATTGGGTTTATTAAGATAAAATAACAGAGTAAAGAATTGCAGATGATGTCAATTGCATCTGTTATTCTTTGAAGCAGAGTTTGTCAAGCTCAAAACATATTTCATAGCTGTCGATGCTTTTTCCATGGATTCTGTGTTACTACGGTTTCATAGTTATGAAATTGTCTTTTGTTGTGTGGGAGATATAGTTGTTCTCTCCCTTTTACTTTCCTGTTGTAAACTGTGTTTGACTCTAGTTTCTCGCGCTTCTATGGTCATTCCAAGCGACTGCAGTTCAATTGCATACTATGATAGGTCTATACATTAGCTTTCCCGAATTAGTTTTCTTTAAAAAAAAGCCTCCTGGACAGAAGAGAATGCAATTTATGAAGTTATAGGTTTCCTGAACAACATAGGTTAATGATCGCGGGTTCTCGGGGTGGCGGGATGAAAATTGGGCTTTTGATCTTCCGTGCCCTGCAAATAGCACGAAGAGTTCCATGATCATTCCAATCGGACATCATTTGGTTTCATACTTAGCCCGTTTTATGGACGCAGCTTGGCGGATAGGTGGTTTCGAACTATGGTGTACACATTAGCATTTCTGAAATAGTTTTCTTTGAAGGAAGGGCTCCTGGACAGAAGACATTGAAATTTATCGAATTATAGGTTTCCTGGACAACATAAATTAAACATAGGAAATATGTAATTTTGTAAAGTAGATATATAAAGCATGCATGAAGCCCTCGTCCCATACTTAGCCATTTTTTGCATCACGGGTTCTCGGGGTGGGCGGTTGAAAATTGAGAATTGGAGAGTTCCCCGATATACAAATTGACCATCAGACTTGCGGACTATTTGAATTTGAAGGCCGTCATGTCCAAAAAAATTAGCATTGTCGAAATAGTTTACTTTACGTACATCGTTTTACATACCCTGGTGAACAAAAAAACACAAAAAAAATAGTAACCATTTTTTGGATCGCGGGTTCTCGGGATGGCGGGCTCTAACTTCGGCCACTGTTGTTCTGTGTCCTACAAATAGCACAGATAGTTTCGCGATATACAAATAGACAATCAGACTTGCAGACTATTTGAATTTCAAGGGCTCATGTGCAAAAAAAATAGCATTCTCAAATTACTTTTCTTTACGTACGTTCTACATACGCTCGTCGATAAAAACTGAAAAATAGTAGTAACGTCTGTTACATAGGGCTCCATCCCCGCTACATTCAGCGCTTCCCAATACACATTAAATATGCTTTCAAAAGTCAGAATCGACCAGACAGGTTCGAAAAGATGGGCTTTAATAACTGGAAAGCTCGAGGACATTTCCCATTAAAATAAATAGATAGGCTAATATTCAACCCTTGTTTTTTATTTTGAATAGGTAGGGAAAGCTGAAGACTCAAACGCAACATAGTTCCGCAGTTATTAGATACTCAATTCACATTCTCTCTATGGCTTCTGCCAATGAGTTGTCCATCATATATGACCTTCCTTCTAGGTTGTCAGATGTTTTTTCCCCTTTACTCAAATAATAAAAATGTCATTGAATTTGAAGAACATTGAGTACTAAAGTGCCTTACCTATGAAAGCACCTTTTTGCCAACATTTTGAATTTGCGAATTTTTTTTTATTTTTTTTATTTTTTTATTTTTTGCTTCTGCAGTTTTAGTTTTCTTAAAAGCTTCAGCGTATTCACGAATGTGTCGCCCACAGAGGGATTGATGTCATGTCCCTCTTTAATATTGTGCATTTCGAAATGATGGGCTTTAATAACTGAAAAGCTCGAGGACATTTCCCATTAAAATGAATAGACAAGCGAATATTATGGGATCTGGTAATTTCTTTTTGCCTGCATTTTGAAGTTGTGAAAATAGTGTTTTTTTTTTTTTTATGTTTCTGCAGTTTTAGTTTTCTTAAAAGCTTCAGCATAGTTCATGAACGTGTCACCCACAGAGGCCTTCACATCATGTCCCTCTTTAATATTGTGCATTTCGAAATGATGGGCTTTAATAACTGGAAAGCTCGAGGACATCTGCCATTAAAATGAATAGACAATTGAATATTATGGGATCTAGTAATTTCCTTTTGCCTGCATTTTGAATTTGCTAAAATACTTTTTATTTTTTATTTTTTTCTTGTGCAATTTTAGTTTTCTTAAAAGCTTCAACATAGTTCACGAACATGTGACCTACAGAGGCCTTCACGTCATGTCCCTCTTTAATATTGTGCATATCTTAGATGTCAGATTTGAGAATCTTCTCGGATATGGGAATTTTAATACGTGTTGCTAGTCACTATTCAACGTACATATTCAAAACGATTGGCATTAATAACTGAAAATATCGAGAACATCTATCATTAAAAGGAATCAACACAAAATTTACGGAAGACCATCTAGCCTTGTTTTTAAATACTTATTTCCATTTTTCTCTATCATCAAAGAGTTGCGCTTTAGGGTGCCTTCGTTCTAATGTTCCTGGTCATGGACATGTAAGACAACTTAGAGATGCGATCGAGGGGTAGATGAAAGAAGAGAGACTGGTTTTATGTGACGTGAGATTTGAGTGAAAAAAAACTATGTTATAAAAGAGAAACTCAGAGAGGATGAAAAAAAAAGAACAAGTATGTTTGGTGTTCTCCCTGTGTTCGATGATTTGGTTGGTTGAAAAGATTGCCTGGAAATTTGTTTGTTGAACTTCTTTGTTTTATTGCTGAGAATTGTAATGGATTTTTAGGTCACCTGCAAGATAGTTCTTCGTTTAAGTATATAGCTTCTTTCAACAACACATATTTGGCCATTGTATCGAATTGTAGAGATTGCACAAGTATTTGTCTTCCTCGGAGGCTGGTAACAGAATCTGTATGGGTGGATAAAACGACGTATTATCACTACAAGAGTTTCTATTTCATAGTTTGATGACCTTCATGTGGCTCTGGTAGCTGACTTGACAGAAAGCCATGTTCTTTGTCAAAGTTTATTCGGTTTCCTCTGGATGTAGTTGCAGAGTCCACATATTAGGCGTCACCTCCGAACATTCCAGACCTTTTTGTGGGCCGCCATACCTCCCCCGCTATGAGGAAAGATATATTATGATGCCATCTGCAACATTTGATACACTTTCCAGACCTGTGCTGGTGCATTTTGCAGCATTTGATGCACTTGCCACACCCTAGCTACCCGAAGAAGTTATGTACCTCAACAAATTTGGATTTTTCATTTGGGTTGGACGTTTCTTCCAATTTACTGTAATAAAGAAAAGAAATTCCACATACAAATCCTTAGGAAGGCTTCTCAACCAAACAGACGATCAAATACAGGGAGAATACCAATCACTTTATACTTGAATTTGTTTCCCTTGCCTTAACTATTGTGACATAAAATGACTCCGTTCACTTTGAAATCAGCCTGAATCGCATTTCTAAGTTGTCTTGGATGTGAATGCTCAGGAACATTGCAAAGAAAACACCTTAAACCCCAACTTTTTGATGACAAAACGAAATTAATACTTGACAAAGAATGGAATGTTGAATAAGTAGCCATTGCAAGCAGGCCATATCTAGAAGAAACAAGGTATTCAAAAAACCGGGATAGATGTACTTCACAACACCGATTAAGTGCAAAACCCAAAATTGATATTCAACTTGTTTTTTTACGAATAAAGAGTTTGAACGTCAAGAAAAGTATGAAGAAGCTTCATCAATGTACATATATTTAATTGGTCAACGACAGACAAAATCACAATCGTTGTCGCAAATAGCCTCAACTGCATTTTGTAACACATCTTATTTGAATATAGAATAATTTCAGTTTATTTCTTAATAGTATTTTCGAATTTTTGGTATTTGTTTTAATTGTATTTTGTACCTTCTTCCCTATGTCATTAAACATGAAGGACAAGATTTTGTTTCTGCTGCTCACTACTTCAATCTAAATAAAACCTAGTCTGTTCTTTATTTACATTTTACATTTAAAAATACTTTTTCATAGGCCATACTTATGTGGCGCCGGCTCTCTATTTAAAGAAAGAAATTGGAGGACCCGTTCTGCTACCATTCTTCAGGTTCCGTAAATAGAATGAATTCATGAGTTACAACAAGGCAGCTGAACTGTTGATGCAATGTTCTAGTGAAGTATGTTGGATAAATTGCAGCTTGTTCTATTTGATAATATCCGTGCATATACACTAATATCAGTACTATTGGAAACAATACAGAAAACTTCCTCTTCGGCAAAGCCTAGGCAGTTATGTTTGGGTTTGCGGTATTAAACAAATATGTCCATTGTTCCGTCATATACATCTTGCAGCCTAGGAACTTCCATAGTTTGCAATTTATGTTTTAATTACTTAAAGTCACAACAAATTTTGATTGCCTTTAATTTAATTTAGATATTGATGTTTATGGAGAGCCATCCTTTGTTGATGTCATTGCAACGAATACAAGATGAATAGATGATAAGGAATTTATGTCGTTGAGACCACAATGAAAATTCATGTTTCTTGTTGCGCTATGTACATCTTGCAATCAAAATTTTCCTAGTTTCAACGAAATTTGTGAGCCGAAGAGCATCTTGCAAATTGGGAGATCATTTGCATTTGAAACAAAAACAATCCACATTAATATATATTAGTATGAATACTATTCAGATAAATATGAAAACTTTCTCCATTGATAGATACTAGTATGAATACTATTGAAATAGATATCAAAACTTCGTCTTGGCCAATACTTAGCCAGTTATCTGGACACTAGGCCTCGGGTTCGTGGTATCCAGCACCTATGTCCCCTATTTCGTCATATACATGTTGCAGGTAAAGTACTTCAGTGATGTGCACTTAATGCTTTTACTAGTGAGAAGCCAACAGAGGTTCGAAAACATTGCCATTAATAAACGAAAAAAAAAAGGTTTTCCCGACTCTTAGATACTTATCTCTTTTCCCATTTTTCTTTTCCCGTTCATTATGGCTTTCTGGTTTTATACTTAGTCGTCTTTCTATGTATGGCGGGCTGACATGTCTTCATCTCCATCTATATCCTCGCAAGATGGATCTGACCGACCGCTGTTCCATTCCATATTTAGCCAATTTTATGCCCGGTGTTGCGAGGCCAACGCTTGCGAGCCCAGCTGCTTATTGTTCCACTATATACACCTTGCACTGAAAACATCTGTGATCTACAATTCTACTACGGGTTCCTCATATACATTAACTTCGTTCAAAGTATCTGTTGTTGATATGCATCCCTAGCAACTTCGCGTCCTTCCTGACATACATCAACAATGGTCTTACCAGTGACAAGTGGACACAGTGGTACGAAAGATTTTTCCGTGATCTGCAATTCATGCCTTAACATCTCCATCTATATCCTCACACGACGGATCTGACCGACCGCTGTTCCTTTTCATACTTAGCCAATTTTATGCCCGACGCTACAGGGATGCCGCTTGCGAAACGAGCTGCTTATCATTCCGCTATATACATCTTGCACTCAAAACATCCATGATCTAGAATTCCACCATGGGTTCCTTGTACACATTAAGTTCGTTCAAAGTATCTGTTGCTGCTTTCCATCCCTATCAACTTCATGTCCTTCCTCATATACATCAACAATTCTCTTACTAGTGACAAGTGGACACAGTGGTACGAAAGATACTTCCGTGATCTGCACTTTATGCGTTAACTGGTGAGAAATCACTAGGCATTCGTAAGCATTTGCATTAATAAACAAACACTAGATGTTCTTCTGCGAGATACTTGGTTCTTTTTCCCTTCTCTTCTTCTCGTGTATTATCTAGAATTCCACTGCGAACTTCTTTGTCCCTTTTCCCTTATTTTCTTCCTATGTATTATGGGAGTATAAAATATGGACATGATATTTTATAGAACATGTACAAATTCCGCATTCCATACCTAGTGACATTTTGGATCGCGGGTTCTTGGCCGGGCGGGTGGGCTCAAAATTGGGCTTCCATTGTTCCATGCCCTACAAATTGCACCCCGAGTTCTGTGATATACAAATTGACAAGCGCACATGTGGACTGGCTAAGTCAACATTGCACTTCTATTGTTCTGTGTCCTCCAAACATCACTCCCAGTTCCGCGATATAGAAATTGACAAATGAAGTGCAGGACTGGCAGGGTGGAGATTGCTATTGTTTACGGATGCTAATCCCTATGAAGTATCTAACAATATCTAAAAAAATATTTTAGTTTTTATTTTTTCCCTATATAACAGTATCTAAAAAGATATTTTGAATACTAAAATAGCTCTTAGTAGTGACAACTGGACATAGAGGTACGAATCAATTGGGATTGCACTCTCCGCAATATACAAATTGACTACCGGATTCCGATATCGTTCGCTTTTCCATGTTACAGATTATGCATTCCAATGTTCAGAGCGATACAATTAGAAGGTCCGGGCCTCACCTCCTTTGCAGACACTTTCTCAGCCTGTTTTGGATCCTCCTGTTTCCCGGTTCACGAAATATGCAGCTCCAGCGTTGGCGGGTTGACATATGTCTATCTCCATCTATATAATCAGACAACGAATCCGACCGACCGATGTTGCTTTCGATGCGTTCAATATGTTTTTCCATTATATACATATTCCACTCTAAATTTCTGTGATCTACAATTCCACTGCTAACTACTCCGTTCTTTTTCCCTTTTTTTTATTTCCGTGTATTATGGGACTATAAAGTATGCACGTGATATCTTATAGAGCATGTACTAATTCCCATGATATTTTATAGATCATGTACAAATTATGCATTCGATATCTAGCGACATTTTGGATCGCGGGTTCTCGGGTGGGCGGGCTCAAACTTGGACCTCCATTGTTCTGTGGCCTACAAATAGCACCCACAGTTCCGCGATATACAAATTGACAATCGAACCTGTGGAGTGGATGACTCAACATTGCACTTACATTGTTTTGTGTCCTCCAAACAGTGCTCGCAGTTCCGCGATATACAAATTGACACACGGAATGCAGGACTGGCGAGGTGGAGATTGCCATTGTTTACAGATGCTAGTCCCTATGAACTATCTAATAGTATCTAAAAAAATATTTTGAATACTCAATTAGCTCTTAGTACTGACAACTGGACACAGAAGTACGAAACAATTGGGATTGCACTCTCCGCAATATACAAATTGACTATCGAATTCCGACATCGTCCGCTCTTTCGTGTTACAAATTATGCATTTAAATGTCCGGAGTGATACAATTAGAAGGTCCGGACCTCGCCTCCTTTGCAGACAACTTCTCAACCTGTTTTGGATTCTCCTGTTGCCGGGTTCACGAAATCTACAATTCCAGTGTGGTCACTCTACCACTGATCACAAATGTTTCAAAGTATCTCTCACTGCCTTCCATCCCCACTAACTTCCTGTGCTTCCGGCTGTCCTACCATATCCTCTTCGTTGTTACACGTATTGAACTCAAAAAGTTCTGAGACATACAATTTGACCCTCGCACCCTCACCCTCAACGCTTGTACGTTGCAACCATGTTTTGTAGCTGTCTTTTTTCCCGTGCCCGCGACCTCCGTACTTTCTCACTATGTGATTAGAAACCTTTCATGCTAACAATTGACCATGCAGGAACCCTCAACATTGTCATTAATGGCCGAAAACCTCGAGGAGATCTCCCATTATTACGCATTAAACCAAGATGTGCAGAGAGTTATTTTTTCGCTTCCAATTGTTCATCTCCAACACGCGTCCTCGTGATGGGCCGCTCAAGAAATCTACAATGCTTAATCGCTCATTGCAATATCCAATGTGTTGGCATTTCTATGTATGCAATTAGTACTGTTTAATGTTAACAACGCATCATGCAACATCCATCCAAATTGTCATTAATCAACGAAAGTCTCAAGGACATCTCCCATTCACAAGCTTTCGACCAAAATTTGCGTAGGGTTATATTATCCCTTCCAAATTTTCATTTCATTCATCAGCTAGAACAAATAAATGTTCTTGTAGAATTATGGCACCAGGTCGACAACATTTTTGTGGAGATATAGTAAATATGTTCACACAAGAGGGCCAGAGCTTTCAGTGGTCTAGGGCATACTTTTACTATTCATCCTATTCCGCCCAAAACGAAGTGATTTGGACCTCTGGAATCGCTCGTGCAGGCAGCGTTCCTAAGGTTTTTGACTCTAAGGAGGTGGTCTCTTAGTGCGCCAAAAAATATATTCCAGGCCAAAGAATTATTCCACTGCGCAACCATTCTCTTGTTTCTTTGTTGCCTAGGCTCTTCCGCGAGATGTTAAAATTGTCGAACCCAACATTGATGTTCAGAGGACAAGACTGCAAATAGTTTCTAGAAAAACATCATAACGGTTTGGACATCTTAGTGGACTTCCTCGAAGACCCGACAACATTTCCTGAAGATATCACAAAGCTGCAGGTAAGTTCCTTTAGAAATCCATTCTAGGAAATTGCTTGGCTGGTTACAAGAATAATGGGGCAAGCATCCACAACAAGCATTTCCCATATAAGTGTTTATATTTTGTATTTCATAGTCAAGGAAAAATACATTTTCAATTGGGGGAAGCTAATTTCGATTGAGCTCTGCTCCCAGTTGTCACGATTCAAATAATCGAATAAATTTTATATGTCATCCTACTTGATTTTCATAATTGTGTATTGCTGTCCATTTCCAAAACTTTCTCTTTCCAATAAAATAAACTGTGGATTTGACCCAGTAACATTCTGGCACGAGGCACTGTGGAGACACAAGACATCCCATTGTTTTTATAAAAAATTTAATGGCTTTCTCTCAGTTTTCAAAGATTTATTGTTAGGCAAGGATGCTCCGCGGATGTCTGGCCAGGCAACCAAGTTTTTGAACAGGAAGGGAACACTTGAGAAAGAGGAAAATCAAAGTGTCCTCATGGTCTTTGTCTCTAAGGAAAATCCTGCCTTCCTTCCATGCCACATCACAAACAAGATGTTTGTTGCAGAAATAGCAAGGCAATACAACCACTGGTTGCATTTTTTCCATGACAAGAAAAAAAAACAGTTCATTCCTCTGCCCTAGAAAGTCGGAGATTTCGTGTGCAGAAACATCAACAAGATTGATGAGTTTGCCGCCCATTTCAAGAAATTGAACCTAACGTACGCTGAAAGGCTAAAAGGGTTCGACCCTAATGGCATTTTTTAAGAACATTTACTGGGTGTTGGCTTTAACACCTCTTTTATCCATACACACCTGACCTAAGAAAGGAACAGTGTCGACAACAATCCTGCTTCTGCCGATTGCGACGCAGAGAGATTGCAAAGCACCACTGAATTATACAAACAACATGGAAAAGTATCTGGTGAGAAGAGTACCCAGTCCCCCGCCAGCACTCCCAAGAGCACGACATCATGAAACATCACTTCGACGGTCCACCCCAGTAAGAAAGCAACCCATAAATCTTTGAACAGAGGAGGAGATAAGAACCCTCCTCGCATAAATATTGATAGTTCTCACAAAATTCCACTGACGAAGAAGAGAAAAAACAATGCAGGGCAGGCAGAGGAACCCCAAATTGAAAGTAGAAAACTGCAACTTGAAATTGAAGCTGAGCACATGCAGAAAATTCAGTCGTTCGTGGTGGAAATATCGGACATCGACTTTTTTGACATAGATGAATCCTTCGTAATCCAGACCGCTATTTTTGACAGCCAATCTAAAAGTCTGGTCATTGAAAAGAGAGTTGTAACAAACAGGAAAGACAAATCTCATGCAGAGATTAACTTTAGCGAAATTCCATCGTCCCAAATATGTCAATTTCACCAGGGAATCGGTGACATTCTTCGTGATTCCATTCGAGGAATTGAGACAGAAAATGCCAATATGAAACAACGCCTCAACAAATTTGAGCAGGCTTTCCTTGCAACTCTAGAATTTGCCAGTCTTTTGGAAAAAATCGTGCCTGCTACCACTGCAGAGAAGATGAAAGTATCCTCTACCCTCCTTGCATGCTCTAGAGCCCTTGTAGAGAATAACATCAACAAAAGAATGCAGGTAGTTACTAAAGCCTGGGAAACATCGCAAAATTTAGTTTCCTTTGGAAAGAAGGCCAATGATTTTCTGGAACAATTGGAGACGAATTTAAAAAATGAACAACTTTTCTGTGATCAGGTACTGGCCCCTTTTTCCAAATATGCCGACAACACATCGGAACTAAAAAGAAGACAGGAGAAACTCCCCTCGCCAAAGCGCACCAAAAACGTAAAAGCATGCTGGAAAAAGAAAGTTGACAACCTCCAGCTCATTGTCAAGTCTTGTAAACAAGTCATATCATAAAAGGAAGATTTATTCACAAGCCTTCTCTAGCTAGACTTAGCCGGAACTACCGACAAGGTTCAAGATCCTAACTTAATTCTCAAATCCTTGTCAGTAACCAAAGAAGCCTTCAAGGAACAAGTTGATATTTTAAAGGGGCTGTCTTTCAAAAAGTCTTATAGCATACTTGAACATCATCTAGATGAGCACGAGCGCTAGGTACTGGACTATGCCTCACACAATGAAGAAATTGAACAGACTCTGCATAGTATTTCAATGGATCTAAGGAAATTAGAAAACGACCTTTACGACATAGAAATCCGGGATGGAACCAACACAACCCCCATGAAAAGCTACATCGAAGAATGGTTCCAAGAGAGAATGGACGGCCTCGTCCAGGAAGGGCAACAATCGGTCAACAAGACTACAATTCCCATCGACGACAGCAACAAAAACGCATCGGCTTCATAGTAAGTTTATACTGCCATCTTCTTTTGTTTATCAATCTAGTTTAAGTATATGTTGTCATCTTCTCTTCTTTATCAATCCACTTATTTCCTCTTTCAATAGAAAACTGTAACCAAACACTCTTAACTTCCAATTTCTTCTTTTCAGGTCTTCCTCTCTACCATCGCACACTTCTTTCAACGTTCCTAATTCTTGTACTTATTTCTTTTTATGGTCCGTGGGAACCCCAATCCCAGTCTATATGACAAACACATTTAAATTTCCAAAAACATGTAATAGACACTATTAATTTTTGATAAATTCCAAAGAAAATTGATTCGACAATGCCCTTATTGTATACTAAATTTTGGGTTTCCAGGAACCTTTCTTGTTTGTTCCAAATAAAACTAATTCGGATATGCTACATTTCTTGTCTCCTATTGTATGCTAATTTTTTGGTCTTCAACGATGTTGATGTTTTAAATGTTGATGTAATTTCCAAATATATGTAACAAACATTATTTATTTTATAATAAGTTTGTATAGTTCGCAACGCGGCTTCTCAATTTGTATATCGCGGAACTCTCGATGTTGTTTGTAGGGAACAGAACAACAGAGACCCATTTTTTAAACTACCAGCCCAAGAACCCGCGATCAAAAAACTGGCGAAGTATGGAATGACCCCTCCTTGCATGCTCTATAAAACGTGTACAAAGAAAACTAATTCGACAATGCTATATCTTTTTTGTCCAAGAAAAGCCTTAGTTTTAAAGCAAGCTAATACGGGAAAACGTTATTACTATTCCATTGTATAACATACATTAATTTTTTGTAAATTTCTATAGTTCGCAACTCCGCCTGTCATTTTGTATATCGTGGAACTGTCAGTGCTATTTGTAGGCCATAGAACATCAGAGACTCAATTTTGAACCTGCCAATTTCCAGAAACATGTAACAGACATTATTAATTTTTGATAAATTACAAAGAAAATTGATTCGACAATGCCCGCGATCCAAAAACTGGCGAAGTATGGAATGACCGCTCCCTGCATGCTCTATAAAACGTGTGCAAAGAAAACTAATTCGGCAATGCTATATCTTTTTGTCCAAGAAAAGCCTTAGTTTTAAAGCAAACTAAACTCCACCTGTCATTTTGTATATCGCGGACTCGTCAGTGCTATTTGTAGGCCACGGAACATTAGAGGCCCAATTTTGAACCCGCCAGCTCGAGAACCCACGATCCAAAAACTGGCTAAGTATGCAATGAGGGCTCCCTGCATCCTCTATAAAATCTCTTCCCCATACTTTATAAAAGTAGAAATTTCGTATGTATAAAACTAAATATCTACTTTATACAAGTACATATTTCTTATGTATAATTTTTTTATTTGTGATGAATTTATATAGTCCGCAACTCCACTCCTGGATTTATGTATCGCAGAGAACATCAGAGGCCCAATTTCTGTATCACGGAACTGTCGGTGCATTTTGTATATCGCCAGTCCGACAACCCGCGATCCATTACAAAAGTACATATTTCCTATGTATAAAAGTATTTCAATGTATTTCAACTTTCTAGCCACGTGTCTGTACTAGGTCGTATTTACTCCCATCCCAACCTAGCAAGGACTCTGCTGCCATGCAACCTTGTTATAAAAATGATTTTGTTGAAAGACAAAAATATTTTTATATGATGAGTTTTATTTTCCTTTTGGCATTTATATTTGTTGTTTACAATCATTTCTATCCGCCAGTTTGGATTAGTCCTGCAAATTACTTGTAGCAAGTCTGACTACTACTGGCAAGTTTGACTTGCGGGCAAAGAGACAACTCGCAACGGAGTTAATTGGGATCGACAACAAGGTTTAACAGGGTTCTGCCTAAGGGATCGGCAACAATGTTTAACAGAGTTTTGTTTGTAGGCGTTTTTTTTAGTTTAGTTTAAATGTTCGATTTTTTGGAGTTTTTATGGGCATATTTTTCAATCATTTTTTACTGAAATATTGTTAAAAATTGTTGGAACTTCAAATTTGAGAGATTGAGTCTATGTAATTAGAGTTTCTTAATAGTTTTTTAGGGTGTTGAATCATTAATGTATTCAAAAATGTAATTTAAATAACATAAAATGATAATTTCACCAAGATTTGTTTAGCCATTGTTACCTTATTCTTTACTGCACCTTTTCTTCCTTTTCTTCTTGACATGCTCATTGCCATATTGTTTCATACATAATAATGAAATCCTTTTTATATCTTAAATTGATATATGCTGATTTTTATTTTTATTTTATTTTCTTTGTCATTTTTAACTCTGTTAGTTTCTATTTTCTTTTGTCATTTTTAACTCTGAGAATGTCATGGCATATTCAAGAGTTAAGACTTAAGAAGATTAGCATGTGCCAATATTTATAGCTCTTTCTCATCCCCGTACACTTTCTTACATCTTCCATATCCTCATGATCACAACAATGACTTTATCAAATAGATTATGGACCAATTATACCCAAAACTAAACTACTACCAGGTTTACCATGATATAATCAATTTTTATACATGTTGGGAGGCCTAGGAGGTTATGTCCCTATTATCTCCCAATTATTCGTTTACATTTTGTCTTGGACTCTTGATCATTGCTTGGATTATGATTTCAATTAGAGCTAAAAAAAATCTCTTGAATAATACATGGCGTAATGTGTGACTAACAAATATCTTTATAATAATAACTAATCATTGCATATAATGCACATTGTATGCAATCAAGCCTGCTGGATGGACTATCTAACACATTTGGCTGCCCAAATAATCCACACTTTTCTTTATGGCTCACGATGCACAAGTGTTGTTCTTGTTCCTTCCTTTTTGATCTTTGTTGCAGAAATTGTAAAGTTTTTACATGAAGGGAATTCCAAATTATAAGTAGCTAGTTCGTCATTGCTTTCTGACTGCCTGTATATGAGACTATGATGATTAAAAAGCTGAAGAAAAAGAAATATGTAGTAGATATCATAGTAAGTTCTTCATTGGTGCTGGGGGCAGGGTTATCTTGCAATTTTTTTCCATTTTGCAGTGAAAAGTTTGGATACAACTGACATATTTAGTAAACTTTTACCAAGTTGTGTATGAAGAAGGGCTCCAACATGCATGGAGAGCTTTCAAACATGAAAATTAGGGCCGTGGACCAGTTTCTCGTCAATTCTAGTCCAGGGACAGGATTGTCAAGGTATCTCTCTTGGATGCATCTTTGATGGCTTCTCTCGTAGGTGGAAATTTTATAGGAAATCTTAGGCTGCTTCCACATATTGGAGGGGTGTTGTCTAAATGTTCTATGAAATGTTTTTTTTTTCAAAATCTGGCTATATAAATTAAATTTGTACAAAGTTATTTTTTTTTGTTTAAAATCCATTTAAATTAAATTTGTGTGAAATTATTTTGTTGTTGTTTAAAATCCATTTTTAAAAGTAAAAATGGATTCAGAATGCTGGAAAAATGAACGCTTAAATATGTGGATCTAACAATTTCTCACCAGATTTTAAACAAATGCCCTCTAAAAATATTGCCAAAAAAAATCATTTGTTAAACGTTTGGACTAAAGCATTCAGTAACTTCTCAAAAAAAAAAAAAAAACTAAAAACTAACTACAAAGCATATATCCATATAATAAAAACTCAAAGAAAATGGTATGCGTCTGTTAACAATATTCCAAAGTCCAATATATTGGATGCACATAATGAGCAAGAATTCAGAAGAACCTTCCAACTTCATTAATAGAACCAAGAATCGTGTAAATATGAATACACAGAACATTAATGCTAACTATGGTTGGGCAATATTCCATGTTAAGTTGCAGCTCAGTGCCAAAATAGATAACAAACTCATTATAGATTCAATCAAACACCTCAATAAATAAATTTTGCTCTGTTTCATACTAAAATTTCGTATTTCAACACCTAACATTTTGCGAACCATATTAATAAACTAACCATAGTCTAACTTGGTTCACACAATTCCATAATTTACTTCATGACCAAGAATAAGAATAGTGACATCATGGACATCATGGATGGACAGTAAATTAAAGTAACGGTATACTTGCAATTTACTTAATATAGTGTTGCAAAATATCTAATTTTCATGTTGAGAATAATCACAAGTTAAGAATACATATTATGAAAAAATTTCTTGAACAATTAGAACTACAAACTCCTGGTCATTGTAAGAATAATGGAGAATAATGGCAACATGAAAATATTTTGTTCTTGCAGTTTTCACAAACTAAAATGTAGAAGAACTTTGGTTATCTAATGTAGTTACATTATGCATTGTTGCATTTGTATCTCCAATCAAATTGGATATGCTTTGTCTTAATGTATTAGAAGCAACTGTATTTTTCATCAAATTGTGTCTGATAGTCTCCAACATCTTTACCGCATCTCTCATAGTTGGCCGCTCACTAGGGGAATCTTTTGAACAAAGAAAACCAATGTGTAGCAAAGAAAGTAGGCATTTGTATACTTTATTTTCTTCAAAGTCATCTCCATCCACTTCACTAAAAAGACTGCAATCAATTACCCCCTTGACTCTATTTTGAAATGCCAAGTTTACCCACTTGTGCAAGTTTAGGTCTGCAACAAATATGTTACTAGTTGGTTGTTTTCTAGTAATCATTTTCAATAATAGAATTCCATAGCTATAAACATCTCCATGGGTGGAAACATTCTCACCTAATCCATACTCTGCAATAAAAGAATCCATACTCTGCATTAAAAAAAACCTTCATCAAAATTTACTCTAAAACCAATCCATACAAAATTGTTAATGAGAAAAGTAAAGAATGAATGTAATTCTTTAGAAATCTTTACCCGGGGCAATGTAGCCTATGGATCCTTTCAAAGAAAGTGTTGAAGTAAGTGAATCACTAGATGTTGCACCAATTAACCTTGCAATACCAAAATCTGTTACATGCCCTATCATACCTTCATCCAAAAGTATATTATTGGGTTTTATATCACAATGCACCACTTGTACAAAAGAACCATAATGAAGATATTCCATGGCATGGGCCACATCTATGGCAATGTCTAATCGAGCTTCCAATCCCAATTCACAAACATATTCACCATTGGTGTCATCTTTATTAGGATATAAATGCTTTTCTAAACTTCCATTAGACATAAACTCGAACACTAAACCTTTGAAATGGAGATTGGAACATGAGGTTATGATTCTCACCAAATTTCAATGTCGAACCTTTTTCAAAACACTACATTCTATTTTAAAACTCCTCTCAACTTGTTCATTTTGCAATTGGAAAACCTTGACAACAACATGTGTGCCATCGTTCAAAATGCCTTTGTAGACTAATCCAACACTACATGTTCCCAGCAAGTTGGCCTATGTAAACCCATTAGTTGCTATGTGAAGTTCTTGATATGAGATCCTTTGGTGCTTTAACATTTGGGAAATAGTTTGTGAGAAATCAAATTTTTGCATATGCATATTCTCTCTCCAAAGGAATCCCAAAAGTAGACAGCATAGTATAAAAACAATAACTCCACTCACTGACAATAACACTTTTTTCACAAATGAAAAATGACTTCTTGGACCTGGATATGCAGGTAACTTGAATACTTGTGGTCCACAAAGGATAGGATTTCCGATTAAGGAAATGACAATTGATCGATTTGCAAAAGACCCTCCTTTGGGAATTTCTCCCACAAGATTATTGAAAGATAAATTCAAATATTTAAGCATTTTCAACTTTATGAGAGAAATTGGTATTGTACTTGATAAGGAATTGGAAGAGAGATCTAGGTTCATGAGATTTTGTAAATTTGTAAGTGAATCTGGAATACCACCTTGGAAAGAATTTCGAGATAAATTCAATGATTGTAGTTCAAAGCAACTTCCAAGTGTAAGTGGAATGACCCTAGTCAAATGATTCATAGAAATGTCTATAGCTTGAGCCATTGTCATTTTACCAATCTCCTTGGACAAAGAACCTTCTAATAAATTCCATGACAAATTCAAATATGTGTGTATGTTATAAAGTTCAACGATTTCAGGTGGTATGTTTCTAGTGAGCATATTGTGAGACAAATCAAGTTATTCCAAATTTATACATTTTCCTAAGTTGGAAGGTATGCTTCTTGATAGTTGGTTGTGATGAAGGATGATTATTCTTAGTTGTGCAAGGGATGCAAGAGAATTGGGAATTTTTCCGAAGAGCATGTTTCCACTAATGGCCAAGAGACTAAGATGTTGTAATTGTTCAAAGTCATTAGGGATGGTTCCTTGTAACATATTGTTACTTAAATACAATATTTCTAACATTTTAAGGTTTAGCAACAATTGAAAGCTACCATTTAAAAGATTTCCACTTAAATTTAGAAAGGTTAGGCTACTAATATTGCCTATATATAGTGGGATGTTTCCTTGTATCATGTTTCTTGATAATGAAAAGAAATTCAAACTGAAAAGTTTGCCTATGGTAAGGGGTAAGACACCACTTAGTTTATTATTTTCAATCTGTAGTTTGTGTCGATGAGAACAATTGGTAAGCGCTACAAGAAAGGGCATGGTTGTAGTGCTTCCACTATCAAGTTGATTAGAATCAAGGAAAAGTTTTTCAAGGAGGGATAACTTACCTAGTTCTAGGGGCACACTCCAGTGAATTTGTTCTTGCCAATATCTAGTCCTTTAAGTTTTGAACAATTTCCAATGAAAGTTGGGATTTTCCCACTAAGTTGATTTCCCTATAAAAAGAGTTGCTCCAAGTTAAAAATGTTTGACAAAGAAGTGGGAATGCTACCATTCCTAAGATAATTATAGTGGAAATATTTAATAATGAGATTGGAATGCTACCTGACAAATCATTTCTTTGGAGATAAAGGAATTGAAGATTAATGAGCAAACCTAATTCATGTGGAATAGAACCAATAAGTTTGTTTTTGGAAATTTCCAACTGAATCAAAGTAGAAATGTTAGACAAATAAATGGGAATGTTCCCTGTCAATTCATTTGTATTAAGGAGAAGCCATTGCAAATTACTAAGCAAACCCAATTGTGGTGGAATGGCACCAGTAAGACTATTTGCTTCAATATATAAAGCAACCAACGCTGAAAGGTTTCCTAAAGAAGACAGAACGATACATGTGAGGTTATTTTCTCCCAAGGCAAGCCATTGCAGACGTTTCAAGGAACCCAACTCCCTTGGGATATTTCCTCGTAAATTATTGAAGGAGAGTCCGAGGAGAAACGAAAATTTTCCAAGGGAAGGAGAGATGGAACCGCTGAGATCCATGCAAGTGAGGTTGAGAGTGACCGCTCTATTGCATAATGGATAACAGTGGTTGCAGGTAACAATGGACCAGTTTCACAAGGGGACTGTGATATTCCAATTGGTCATGTTATGAAAAGGATCATTGTTAATTAGTGTCTTGAATGCTAACAGTGATCATCGGTCACTGTGAAATGAGTGACGAGAGGAAGATGAAAAAGGGAAAATAAAGAAAAAAAACAGCATAGGAAAAACATAGAGAGCCGCCATGCTGAAGAGGAGAAGAGGGAGTAGGAGAATTGCAATACCATGGGGGTTCTAACAACTATTTATAAAGGGAATTTAATAGAGATAAGGAAGGTGAGAGGGTTGTGTATGGTGTGGACAAAAATAGAGAAGATGGTGAAGCTGAGGGAGAAGGTGAAGGTGAGAGGGTTGTGTATGGTGTGGAAAAATGGGGACGGAAATGGTCAAGACGAAGTAGAGCAAGTCAATAGGACAAGGCATAAAAGAAGAGCGACAGTCATTGGCCCACTCACCATCTACTACAATCCATCCACATTAGTGATGGTGAAGGTGCAAGTGTCATCTACAATCCATCCACACCGACGATGGTGAAGGTGAGAAGGGTGTGTATTGTGTGGAGGGATTGGTCAAGGGGGACTAGAGCATGACGACATGACAACTGGAAAAGAAGAGGTGTAGTCATTGGTGATCAATATCCAACCTACTATGTAGCATTGAATGTTGCAGTAGGTGTCATATAGGTCATTGGTTCAGAATTGTTTTTGGATCTGATGGCCTATACGCCACCTATTGCAGCATTATCCATCCACACTGACGATGGTGAAGGTGAAAAGGGTGTGTATCGTGTGGAGATATTGGTC